>JAOWAR010149644.1:0-11454 GCA_028571005.1 Clathrina lutea
GAGAGAGGGGGGGAGAGGGAGAGGGGGAGCGGGAGGGAAGGAGGGAGGGAACGGCGCAGAAAAGGCCATGCATTTGTTATGCGGGTAAAGTTTGAGAAGGCTTGTACATGACCAAAAGATATAATTTTATTTCAGAGGATGCCTTTGTGTGCAATGAAGTGATATTACTCATGACTTCTCGATATGGATGGTTCATTAATCTGTGCGTCCGACGTCATCAAAAGAGCCCACCAATCCCAAATTATTTTTTTTGTTTTAGCGTCAATCGTTTCGTTCAGTTCATTTTAATGTTTTATTCTTTACCAACGCTTATCAAGTAACGGCTGGCAGGCGTATCAGCCAAACACAAAGAGGAAGAAACGATTCAAGTGAGTCCAGGAAAAAATATGGTTCATGCCCAGAACTGGTCTTAATGAATATTCACAAGAATGCGTGGAAAGAATTGGATCACTGAAAGTATAAAAGTTTTCTTCAAACAGCAACATCATAAATTCACGACCTTAGCCAATCTGCTCACCTTTTGTTTTCGAAAAGTCAACATGGTTTCAAGAAAACAAAAACAAAGTGAAATGGTGTGTCATCATGGGAGGGGGAGGGGGAGGGGGCTGAGCCTGAATGTGTGCTTCATGGGCCGAAGCCTTGCTCCTGCCTGTTTGACAGAACAATGTACATTTCCCTTGTACATTTAGAGTACTGTTGGTGGGTGTGGGTTGCCCCTTTTCATGAAAAAAAAAGCAATTATACATAGGAAGCGTTGTGCCGTTGGTAAATTTGAGCAATTCGCAAAAAATAGAAAGCTTAAAAAAGGATTTTACTTACCAAAATGTTTATAGCAGGCTATTGACTCTTGTGTAAAGAGGTGCCCATTTTTTTTTCTCTTGTTAACACATTCGCTCGTACAACCCTGAGCCCACATTTGTTTGCCCTGAGTGGGAGGTCGACCCATTTGGATTGGGTCTTTGGAGCTTCTAAGTGTGAGTTGAGGGGAAGTTAGGATTCCACTGTGGTGTACTTTAGAAGTCATTTTTGGTCACTATCTTGTTGTTTGTTGCATTTATTTATGTTTTAGTCCGTGATCACGCCTGTGCACAATGGTGTGGATTGGCTACCAGATGCTTTGTCATCGGTGGTGGGTCAGTTGTGCTGTGAAAAGATCGAACTGAGCATCTTCAATGATGCTTGCACGGTAAGTAAATTGTCTGCTTGTTGTGAACTGGTTTGTGGGTATTGTATTTTTGTGTGGGAGAGAGACAGAGAGAAAGAGAACGATTGATGTGGCTTCTTTGTATGTTTAGCATTTGTGTATTTGTGCCGGGTAAATTGGAAGCTCTGTTATGTAGAGGACAGGGTGTCTTAATTAGGTCCCAAAACAGGAAGGCTTCAGATATGTCTTGCTAAGGCTTGTCAGGATGACAGTGATCGACTGATGAAAAGGACCATGTGCTGCTGCTGTTGTATTTTTCTTTGCTTTTTCCTTTTCTTCGTGTGTCGTGCTCGCCGTTTGTCTGGCACCTTTCTTTTCATTATGACACACATTCACACGGACACACTGATGTACACACACACACAAACACACCTTCATTCTCATCAATTTGTAGGTACATGCATTCACTCTGCCCATTAGAATCTTGTGCCTGTGCAAGGAAACAGCCCTGCGATTGTTCTCTCAGTTGGCTGCTATTGAGTGTGGTTTGCTTGCTTGTAGCTCAATGGCCATGGACAGCGCATAGAGATCAATGAGGAAAAGGAAGCTCGTCAAAATGAGTCGAACCGTCGTCGTTCAAGAAAGGTGCAGATCTGAGCAAGATTCACTTTGGGCTTTCTTTTGGAATTATCCACATTTCGTCTGTTGAATAGACACTAGATTTCCCACTCTAATGTAAACCGATGCCAGTAGTTCAGTCCGTCACATGTGTGAACCAACGCCTGAAGTTGTCCATCACACGTGCTTCCTCCTTTGCTTCATTCATTTTCTGGTTGAATTTCCTTGGGTATGTTTCTGCAGCGCAAGACAGGCAAGCTGAAAAACAGTAGGTGAAAAGCTGTTGAAATGCTGTCCTGTTCATGTGTGATTTGGTCAAAGTTCGACAGTCAAAAGGCCGATTTGATACACACGCGCTTGATTGGGACTTCTTGTAGTTGGCGTTGCCTGTGTGGTTGTGGTTAGTTTTGATTTTCAAAAGGTCAACGTTGTCTCGCTGTCTTAGTTGTGTGGAAGGAGAGAAGCATGCTTACGTCTTCTTGCAGTGACCGCTGACAACTGACTCCTCAGGCCCAGGCTCTGCCATCATGCAAGAACTCTCGATGGAAGCATGCCGTGTAACATGTCCGAGTGAAGCTGGAGGACGACTTGAGACTAGGCACTGACTTGACCAGGCGTCGCTAGCCTGAGAATAGCGAAGTAAGGCAGGTGCAGCTTATTTCAGCTGGGAAATAGCCTGCATGTCTCTCTCTCTCACTCACTCGACGTTGATGCAAAAGGGAGGAAAGCCAAACAACTGAGAGAACAAACTGTCTAGAGGCAAAGTGGCGGTGGTTTACTATTTAGAATGTGTGTAGTGAAAGTACACTAAAACTCCAGCCCTTCATCCGGTCACCTTAACAATTGTGAGCATGTGTATAGCCGCAACTCAGAATCGACCCGTAATTCAGAATAAGTTTTTCATTCTTGTTTTCATGGTACTTTGCGATCAAGTTTAGAATCCCGGTGTAGCGGTGCTGGCTTCCTCGCAACAGTGTAGATTTGTACGGTACTGACTTCAGTGTTTTTTGTAGCTGGTAGACAGGAGTGTCCAGCGAAGGGAAACTTCGTGAGCAGGGCCATGCATGTCAAAACTGGCGGTGGCCTTTCCATCATTTTGTTCTTGAAGCTCGAGGAACTTTTTTTGTAGTTTGAGCCGAGAGCATAAAGAAAATAAGACTTCAGCCAGCTTATACACAGGTGCTCTGTAGATGTTCTATGTACAAAGTACACTGGGGCTGGCAGTGTACACTATTTAGCCAGGCATCGTATGGCGTACGCTTCTAAACTGGAGACTGAATTGTCAGACATGACAGGAAGCAGTTGGCAACAGTGACTATGTCTCTTGTCTACTTTTGGTTGGCAATGGGCTACTGCCACACAAAGCTTGACCCATGTCATGGCTTGACTTTATTTCATCTTTCTGTGCTCTCTCTCTCTCTCTTTTTCTTTCTCTGTCTGTCCCTCTCTCTCGCTCTCTCTCTCTCTCTCTCTCTCTCTCTCTCTGTCTTTCTCTCTCATCTCAGCACATACGGCACCCCAGCCTATGTCAGGAGCTGCTCATCCAAGCATGACAAGGAAGCTGTCGACTGACAAAATTGGGAAAGAGATGAAGGGAAATAAAAAGTGGGTGACCTTGTGTGCGTCCAACTTGCTCATCACTTTTGCGACTATTTGCAGTATGGCCTGTGTTGTCATGGTGCAGTGGAGCGACTTCGGCTCAGCCTCTTTTTTCATTGTCAATGGCTGGTTCAAGAAACACTGCTATTGTGACGTAACGTGTTGTTGCAGAGAAGTACTCCCAAGCCTCCGGGTAGGCTCAAAATGAGCAGAATACTGTTTAAGTGTAAAGACACTATTCTTGTCGTATATATCAGGCAGCATTAAAGTGAGTTATGTTGAAACTGATGGAAGTTGTAAGACAATGCTATGGGACAGTCATGTATTTAAGCTCACCCTTCTTCTGTCTTGCTCTTCTCAAGACCATTGGGCTCCTTCTTCAAGAAGTCTTTGTGGGATATTGCCGAGACGTTTCCAGAATCCGAGTCGTTAGGTGAGAGTTGAACCATTTTCCTCGCTAGCTAAACTTCCATAATGGCTGTGTCCTCAGGCATGTTCCTTCTTGAACGTTTCTTTCTTTAACTACAAACTCTCTCCTTTTATCTCCACTTTTGGTCACAACCCTCTTCCTCCTTGCCCTTCCTCCCTTTTCTGCCTCTTCCTCCATCATCCACCCTCACCTATTGTTCCTCCTCTCTTGTCTCCATCCCTCCGATCCCCCACTTCATCATATCGCAAATTTCTCTTCATCCTTGTGCTCCTCATTCGTTCTCCTCCCTGTCCCTCTACCCCAGCCTCTCCGTCCCTGTACCTGTTCCTCTACTCTACGCCCCTCTCCGACCTCTCCCTTACCCCAATCTCTCCGCCTCTCTTCTCCCTGTCCCTCTCCTCCTCTCTCCTCCCTGTCCGTCTCTTCCTCCTCTCCCTGCCACTCCCCTCCCCTCCTCCCTCCTCCCTTCTTCTCTCCTTCCTATCCGTCTACCCCAGCCTGTCTACCCCTCTCCTCCCTGTCCCTCTATCCCAGCCTCATCACCCCTCTCCTCCCTTTTTCTCTACCCCAGCCTCTCCTCCCCTCTCCGCCCTGTGCCTCTTCCCTGACCTCTCCACCCCTCTCCACCTGTCCCTCTATCCCATCCTCTCTGCCCCTCTCCTCCCTGTCCCTCTACCAAGCCTCATCAGCCCCTCCGCTGTCCCTGTACCCCGACCTCATCACCCCTCTCCTCCCTGTCCTTCTACTCCAGCTTCATCACCCCTCTCCTCACTGTCTTTCTACCTTGGCCTCCTTGCCCTCTCCTCCCTGTCCCTACCCTGGCCTCATCACCCCTCTCCTCTTTGTCCCTCTACCCCAGCCTCCTCACCCCTCTCCCTGTTCCTCTACCCCAGCCTCTACGTACATCTCTGACTTGTCCCTTACCCCAATCTCTCCGCCTTTCTCCTCCCTGTCCCTCTCCACCCCTCTCCTCCCTGTCCCTCTCCACCCCTCTCCCTGTCCCTCTCCTCTCTCTCTCTCTCTCTCTCTCTCTCCCTGTCCCTCTCCTCCCCTCTCCTCCCCTCTTCTCCCTCCCCTCTTCTCCCCTCTTCTCCCTGTCCCTCTCCACCCCTCTCCTCCCTGTCCCTCTCCACCCGTCTCCTCCCTGTCCCTCTCCTCCTCTCCCCCTGTCCCTCTCCACCCCGTTTCTACCTATCCTTCTACCCCAGCCTGTCCACCCCTCTCCTCCCTGTCCCTCTACCCCGGCCTCTCCACCCCTCTCCCTGTCCATCTACCCCAGCCTCTCCACCCCTCTCCCCCTGTCCCTCTTCCCTGACCTCTCCACCCCTTTCCACCTGTCCCTCTATCCCATCCTCTCCGCCCCTCTCCTCCCTGTCCCACCCCCGACCTCATCACCCGTCTCTTCTCTGTCCCTCTACCCCAGCATTCTCGCCCTTATCGACCGCCCTGCTTCTCTGAGACCCTGGCGTCCCCATTTCCCTTCGCTGTAGATCTGTCCTCCTCCCTGATTCTCCTCTCTCCCTCCCCTTTCTTTCAACCCCACCCCGCCCCGCATCCTCTGCTTGGCATCCTCATCATCTGTGTGTTCTTTTCTTATCGTCTTTACACTTTGGCCTGCTCTTTCGCAGTGCCAGCACTTGTCCGAAAATGCTGCAATTTTGTGGAACGACACGCTGTTGTTGAGGGTGTGTACCGACTAAGTGGTACATCAACGCTTGTCCAGAAGCTTCGGTAAGGAAGGTTTTGTCAAGAATGTTATTTATTGCAGTTTTAGAGAGGACCTTTTGGCTTGCAAAAAAATGACTGATAGCTTGTTCTTTGTTTATCGATGTTATGAGTACAATTTCATTTCACACTGGCAAGCAAAGGTCCTAGTCATGGTGATAATAATCACTGCAAGGGAAGAAAATCCAGCATCCTGTATTTTTTGCAGGGAACAATTTGATCAAGTGACCTCCCCGGAAGATTACCCTGACCTTGATGATGAGGACATTGTTTGCGACCCGCACCGTGTGAGCGCCATATGCAAGATGTTCTTTCGGTGAGGCTGTTCGTGATGCCCAAGAGGGTTCTCCTTATCCTTGTTCAAACTCTTGACTTGCTTTTCTCAATGGCATCAGTTGTTCTGAATATGCAGTCAGTTCTCGGTGTAATAATCACAGCAGTTTCATCTACTCTGTCGTAGCCTTCTTCAGGTGGGGATATTGACAAATGAGCCGTAGGATGTGAAAAGGGCCCTTATGGCTTTTTTGGCCAAAATGAGATGAGGCATTTTCTGATACGCCTGGCATTCTAGAGCAAGAAATTGAAAACCGTTTTGAAAAATCTTTTCCCATCACAGAGATACAGCTGTTTTTGTGTGGCCAGTCAGCCGGGAAATGCATTACACCCTAGACTTTGATTGCCATTTTCTCGAAATTGCCACAAAGCCATAAGGGCCCTTTTCACATCTGACGGCTTATTATGAGTAGTGAGGGGTACTGGTGAGCATGGCTAGATGGCCAATTCTGTTTTAGGCAATATCACATGTTCACGGCCATAAGAGGCATTCACATAACAGGTTATAACTCTAGTCCATGGCCATGATACGTACATCTTTTGTTTCTTTTTTTCTAATCTTTACACGTCTTTTTGGTGCAAGCCAGTTTTCATTTTGTCGAGCGTAGTCATGGCGCTCTCATGTTGCTTCCATATGTACGCAGTGCTTGTCGCAGCACTGTGCTGCAATCATGCTAAATCCCTTCAAAACATGTTATTGCCCATGCCCATAAAATGACAATGATTATTTTTAAATTCAGCAACATGTTCCTTTCTTACACAAAGTGGTCTTGTTTTTGCACACGATTGTATTACAGTTAACAGTATATAATTATAGGTGTCCGCTTTTCGGTTGATGTTCTTGTTTTGATTCTCTTTGTTACACCACCCTTTCCGAGTAATCTAGTACACCGGAAATTCCACATTCCTTTTGTAATCGAGAAAACTGTTCTATCAAGGCATGTTTTTCCTTTCAAATTCCTTCCAGTCCTCAGAGGCTTTCGACTTAAGTCTGAATCTTTCCACTTAGTCGTTTTTGCCCTTCTCTTATGACTTTACTCAATCTGCAAAAGAAAAGCACATTGTGGGGAGGACTTTGGTAGTAAAACTGGATCGGAGCAAAAATTTGTCATGTCTCCTTATCTCCAACCTTAACACAGCCCATCATGACAGAGTCAAAAACATTATTTTAACCATGGCCATCGCAGAAGAAAGCCAGGCAAGTGAATATCTAGTGCCCGCTGCATTAATTGTGGAATCAACATTCCTTGAAAGGAGAAAGCAATTGGGAATCCCCCTGGAATAGCTCCCGAACATTCTCAGCACCTCATTCACCATGGAGGTCCAGGGGAATGCCACGGAATGCTGTTAGTATACTGTGGAATACCACTGGAATACCTGATTTTTCCAGTTGTACTCTGCACTTTCGCATCGTGCACTACAGATCTGGAATATCTTCTCTGCTTTTTGCAGTGTTCTAACTTTAAAATGGAATTTCTAGTTGGAAGAGTTTTAATTGGGCGTCAAAGTTCCATGTCTTCGCACTAGTTCAGGGGACTGTGCTGTTATGATCATGAGGGGACACTAATCAACCCCGGCTGGCTGTACATTTTAAAAGTTTTATCACTCACTGATAACTTGAGAGAGAGGGGTGGCGCGAAGGGGGGTGGGGGTGGTGAGAGAGAGAGAGAAAGAGAGGAAAGGGAGAGAGAGCTTGTACAGTGTGCTTGACCAGAAGCCTGCCACATTTTCTTCATTTGATCTAGACATCGAAGGATTCATCATCCACAGCAACTGTGTGTAGCGGCGGAGGATGTCCTGGCGGCCTGGAAGCGAGCTTCTCAGGTACTTGGTTTAGTTGTTTCTTTGGGCATAACATATAAACACACAAACACTGATCTTTTCACTTAGGGAGAATTTCAGCGACAATATCATTCGCTGTGTGAAATATTCTTCTTTCACATGCTTTGTAGGCATGGTCCACACACACACACACACACACACACACACACACACACACACACACACACACAGAGGCTTCAGAGTGATCCCACTTCATATTGTCTGACAATGAAAAGAGGGGACCTTAAGGAGTTTCAGGTGATCTGACTTTTGCAAAGTGGGGTTCTCCCGCATTAGACCAATTTTGCCTTGGCAGAGGCGTGGTAGCCGGCCGTACTTGGTATGGGGAGGGGGGGGGGGGGGTGCTACCCTGCCATTGCTAGGTGACTTTGATGTACCTGTCAGTCCTGGTTCGAAGGCATCGTTGTACGTGTATGGCCATGACATTATAGAGAGCAACAGTGTGTATTCAGAACTGAAATGTGGTTTGACTACTTAGCTGCGTTCTGAACAAGCAATGTTGTATAGTGTTGCTGTCGAAATATTTTTGTCCGGACTTTTTTTGTTGCCATTTGCTGTCTCATACTGATTTGTCTGTCTAGTCATCAACAATTGATGTCTGTCTGGTCATCAACAATTGATGCCTGTGTTGTCATCAACAATTGATGTCTGTCTGGTCATCAACAATTGATGTCTGTCTGGTCATCAACAATTGATGTCTGTCTGGTCATCTACAATTGATGTCTGTCTGATCATCTACAGTTGATGTCTGTGTTGTCAACAACAATTGATGTCTGTGTTGTCATCAACAATTGATGTCTGTGTTGTCATCAACAATTGATGTCTGTCATGAAATTGATGTTTGTCAGGTCATCAACAATTGATGTGTGTGCTGTCATCAGCAATTGATGCCTGTGTTGTCATCAACAATTGATGTCTGTATTGTCATCAACAATTGATAATAGATGTTGGTTTCATGGAAGTCCGCTTTGTTTTATGTTTTCTCCCCTTGCACCTAGGTTTAAGGAAAGGTACATCCGTTCAGCTCACAAGCTCTACAGCTGTCACAATGACTATGTGCTGGCTTTGCAGGCAGTCGAAGAACACCAGGACTCTTACCGTACGCGCCTGCTGCCTCTTCTCCTCAACAACATGCAGCAGGTCTGCCAAGGATTGGCCCAGCAGTGGTATGGAAACCGTCCGGCAGTAGTTCCTGTTTGTTCAAAATCTCGTCCTGGACTTGTGAAGTTGTGTGATGGTTGGACTTGTTATGCCAGTCCTGCAGCTGTTTCGTCGAAATCAAAACCAAAAATGAAACCAATGTTTTTTGATTGCTGTTTAATACTTCCAACCCCTCTCTCAATCATTCTTTCCTCATCTCTTCCTCCTCCTCCTCCTCCTCCTCCTCCTCCTCCTCCTCCTCCTCTCCCTCACTTCCTCTCTCCCTCTTTCTCTCTCTCTCTCACACTCTCTTCTCACCTCTCCCTGTCTCCTCAGCCCAGTCAGCTTCCTGGCAGCATTTAAGGTTGAAAATGTGCTCTTCAAGAGTTTTACTGATGTTAAGAGGAATATTGTCTGGAGCAATAAGTGTGCGTCGCCAGGAATGACCGGTGATAGTACATATATGGGCACAACTGCAGTGACCGATCAATGTACAGGAGGAGTAGGAGGATGCAAGGGAACAAGCTTCTTTCTGGCCCTGCAAAACTTGGGTATAAAAAAAAAGACGTAAAGAAAATTATGACGGAACACTCTAAATTACTCGCTTGACTATAAAACCTCACCAGCTTGTTCAGTCTCAGTCACAGCACGCCTTTATATCTTCGCTGGGAAGCTGCGTACGTGCATGTGCTGAGCGAATTGGTGACGGCGAACAACGGCTTCGAGCAAAGTCGGTTAGCATTTTTTTTGGAGAAATGGACGGACAGACTTTGCCCAGAAGTTAAAATTAACTGCTCAGAGTGTGCAGATTCTAGTCCGAAATAGCGACAAAGTCCAAAGAAACGGTGAAGCTCGCCTTCTTCTCCCTCCTTGCAAAGGAAGATCGACACAGAGAACAACCTCGCATCGACAACGGAAGCTTCCGTGGTAGTAGCCATGGCCTCAGGGAAAGAGAAAACACCTTTTTTTCATGTTTAGATAGTCTCTAGAGCCGTTCTGGTGAGCCAAAATTTGCTCAAATATCGAGACAAAGGCCCGAGAGCGAGCGCTGGCCAAACACCGGGCATGATCATGGGACTGGGAGCTGTGATCTCTTGGGGATGCATATATGGAAGTAATCATTGAAGCGCGCAGGGTGCACGTTAACTTTATTTGTGAGCCACGAAAATCGAAGCGTGCGCTTATGCTTTCCATGCACAAATACGGCAGGTGCACTGCGCTGAGGAAACTCGGAGCTGAAATTTCATTCAAGTACGCATGCATACAGCCCTGCTGGCCGGCAATGTGCGTTCCTGGCGATGGACCTTGATTAAAATCAATTCGTAAAGGCTGTTGAATTGTTTGTGATGTGTGACATTATTTGGACAATATGTCCAAAACACTTCTTCACTGATGCTTCCCTGCGCTCAACTGATTAAACCTTGTTTGGTTTTCTGTGCAGGATGGACGCTCTGGGTGAAGGGCTGGACCGCATCAACTTCTGTCGGAATGAGTATCGGGAGTCATTTGATCGCCTCCTAAGAGCCACGGAGATGCTAGACCCAGAGAAAGAGTATGTTGGCTTCCTGGAGCGAAACCGGTGAGTTCCTCACGATCCCAGCATCTGTCAAGATACTTGAGCCAATTAGTTGTAATAGGCACTAAAGTTTGATCGTCATTTGCATTGTGTTCAAACGTAAGTTGTTTTTCAGGCCCTTTAGAAGATTTTAGGTGTTTCCTCATCATAAGCTTTAGTGTTAGACTCTCAGTCATAAGAGAAACATGCGTATTATTTTTATGTTAGTACTGAAATGGCTGCTTGTATTAATTTGACTGCTGAATGCAGGGATCAGCTGCCGCCAGCGGAGCGATTCAGCTTTGATCAGAAACTTATCGACGGAGCGACCACTGGCCTCGAGGCGAACTGCCTCGTCATCAACAACTTGACACAGCAAACTCTTGAACAGAGGTAGGTCATCCCTCTCTTGGACTGTGGAGTCATTGGAAGTGTGTGATTAGCCTAATCTGGAAAGGCTTTCTCTTCGGGGTGAAACATTTTTCGTGCAAATTGGGATAGCTGTTTGTCAGCTTGAACCACGAAATAGTTGCTAACAATTTTGAGCGCTGGCAAAGATCAGGCATTACACTACTATGCTTAGTGGTGTTTCTATCATGTGAAGGGCAAAAAAATATACTGTAAATTAAGCGCCCACCTTCAAATAAGCGCCTACCTCCTTTAGCGCTTAGCCGTGCGGCCTTGCGAGAGAAATAAGCGCCTACCTCGTTTTTGCGCCTATCGAACAAAGAGCTCGTATCAATGACTTAGGTCCCCTGAGTGGGTCAGAGATGTTCGAAGAGCCGTTTTCTTTTATTTACCGTATTAGGGAATCCTTGGCTAATGGGAAGGTTGATTCCTTTGCATGGGCGCCTGCTCAACTTTTCCGATCTCTGATCTGAGGGCGGCCCTTCAGATCTGCGTGGAGATAATTTAAGCACAAGCTGGACTTAAGTTTCGTCAGATCCTTTTTGTGGTTGCCGCACCTGAAATCGATATCACGACAGGCATTCGTTTTCGGCTGTACACGTCCATGGCAAGTACATGGGCTTTTGCTGACGTGCAGCGCAGGCTGCTTTCAGGCTACGC
>JAOWAR010149655.1:0-18618 GCA_028571005.1 Clathrina lutea
ATGGTCTATGAGCTATGAGCTATGGTCTATGAGCTATGAGCTATGGTCTATGAGCTATGAGCTATGGTCTATGAGCTGTGAGCTATGGTCTATGAGCTATGAGCTATGGGCTATGAGCTATGGGCTATGAGCGATGAGCTATGGGCTAAGGGCTATGAGCTATGGGCTATGGGCTACGAGCTATGAGCTATGTGCTATGAGCTATGAGCTATGAGCTATGGGCTATGGGCTATGGGCTATGGGCTATGTGCTATCGGCTATGTGCTATGTGCTATGGGCTATGTGCTATGTGCTATGGGCTATGGGCTATGGGCTATGTGCTATGAGCTATGAGCTATGGGCTATGTGCTATGTGCTATAAACTATGAGCTAAGAGCTATGGGCAATGAACTATGTGCTATGGGCTATGTGCTATGAGCTTTAAGCTATGGGCTATGAGCTATGACTATGTATGAGCTGTGAGCTATGGGCTATGAGTTATGGGTTATGGGCTATGAGCTATGGGCTGTGAGCTATGGGTATGTGCTATGTGCTATGGGCTATGGGGTATGTGCTATGTGCTATGGGCTATGTGCTATGAGCTATGAGCTATATGCTATATGCTATGAGCTATGTGCTATGAGCTTTGAACTACGAGCTATGAGCTATGATCTATGTGCTATGTGCTATGAGCTATGAGCTATGGTCTATGAGCTATGAGCTATGGGCAATGAACTATGTGCTATCAGCTATGTGCTATGTGCTATGGGCTATGAGCTAGGAGCTATGGGCTAGGAGCTATGTGCTATGAGCTATGAGCTATGAGCTATGTGCTATGGTCTACGGTCTAGGGGCTATGAGCTATGAGCTATGGGCTATGGGCTATGAGCTATGTGCTATGAGCTCTGTGCTATGGGCTATGTGCTATGGGCTATGAGCTATGGTCTATGAGCTATGAGCTCTGTGCTATGAGCTCTGTGCTATGAGCTATGAGCTATGAGCTATGAGCTATGAGCTATGAGCTATCGTTTATGGTCCATGGTCTATGAGCTTTGTGCTATGAGCTATGAGCTATGGTCTATGAGCTATGAGCTATGAGCTACGAGCTATGGTCTATGTGCTATGAGCTGTGGGCTATGGGCTATGACCTATAACCTATGGGCTATGGACTATGTGCTATGAGCTATATGCTATGAGCTATGGGCTATGGGCTATGGGCTATGAGGTATGAGCTATGGGCTATGTGCTATGAGCGATGAGCTATGGGCTATGTGCTAGGTGCCATGAGCTATGTGCTATGTGCTATGGGCTATGTGCTATGGGCTAAGGGCTATGAGCTATGGGCTAAGGGCTATGAGCTATGGGCTATGGGCTATGTGCTATGAGCTAAGTGCTATGTGCTATGAGCTATGTGCTATTAGCTAAGTGCTATGTGCTATGAGCTATGAGCTATGGGCTATGGGCTATGAGCTATGGGCTATGAGCTATGGGCGATGGGCTATGAGCTACGGGCTATGAGCTTTGTGCTATGAGCTATGGGCTACGGGCTATGAGCTATGGGCTATTAGCTATGGGCTATGAGCTATGGGCTGTGGTCTATGGGCTTTGAGCTATTAGGTATGGGCCTTGAGCTATTAGGTATGGGCTATGGGCTATGAGCTATTACGTATGGGCTATGAGCTATGAGCTATTACGCATGGTCTATGGGTGGTGAGCTATTAGGTATGGTCTATGGGTGGTGAGCTATTAGGCATGGTCTATGGGCTATGAGCTATTAGGTATGGGCTATGGGCATCATATTTTATTGCTGGGAATAGAAGAGAAACAAGATGTGACAATGAGGAAGGGCGAAAGAAAGGGAGACAGCGAGAGAGAGAGAGAGAGAGAGAGAGAGAGAGAGAGAGACATGGGGGGTGAGTCGAGAGGGAGAGTGAGAGAGAAAGAGAGAGAGAAAAGCCAAGCCTGAATAATTATTTGCCTGGCAAATTAAACAACAAATGAACACCACACGCAAGCTCCTCATACTGGAGCCGGGCGCTGGTTGAAACCGAGGATTCTCCGTAATACACTGGTTGAAACTGACGATTTTCCGTAATACACTGTTTGAAACTGACGATTCTCCGTAATATACTGGTTGAAACTGAGGATTCTCCGTAATGTACTGGTTGAAACTGGGGATTCTCCATTATAAACTGGTTGAAACTGAGGATTCTCCGTTAAACACTGGTTGAAACTGAGGATTCTCCGAAATATACTCGTGCGAGTTTAGATCTCATAAAGGATACGCGTCGAGCACCTGACATCTTGCCTATGACAGTGTTCATCCATGTACCGATCAGAGTTCGATATGACCGATAGAGAGGAGTGTCCGGATCTTGACATTAGACAGTATAAGGTAAACACTCGAAACTTGCTCCGCTTACCGTGATAGAACGTCCAGCGTCTGGTGAGCAGCGGAGCACGCCTGCACGTCATGGCCAGTCGGGAAAGTGGAGAAGAAAAACAGGCCGAACAAGACGGCACTAAAGATAATCATGTAGTACGAGCTGTTGGGCCAGAACGCCGCCACATAGAGCGGCGCGCCAAGCAACATCTGAGCCACCAACAAGATGGCAATCTGGACAAGAAGTAGAAGAGGTTTGCTGTTAGCGTCAACCAAGGGGCATGGATGAACAGGAAAAAGGAGGAGAAGAAATGAACTATTCGATATACTGATATCACACTTTATTTCGTAGACGAAACTCTTTCAAAGTTCGCAAGTTTGGGACGTTTCTTAGCTGGAAATATACATGATATCAGATTATGACAGGATATATACATGATATCAGATTATGACAGGACGGAGGAAAACAAAAGAGCAGGTGAAAACAAAGATGTTGCCCCTCACGTGCTTCATCAGCTGGACGAACAAAGCATATGTGGCGAAAAAATCTCGGTTTTGGTCAACGGCATGATCGCGTAGCGGATAGTAAGGCAACTTGGTTCGGCATGGAGTTGATGATCATCATACTTCCTTCAACTGATGTTCATTTACTCTTCTACTGGCGTTGACATTCGATAGAAATAAAATTGAGAGAAAGCGATGCCGAAAACTCAAAGATGGAAAGGATAGCGAGGCATCAGGGGCACAGAAAAAAAAAGAGACAGAATAAACGACCACTTGACCCAATCGGAAATCGAGCTACGGTCCATAGCAAACGCTGCTGGTGCTCAACCGACCGAGCTATCGGGACTGGTCCGTTCCACAGTCAGTCTGATCTCCCCAGTTTGCATCTGCCCCACAGTATACACCTCATTGCAAGGGAACTGAGTTTTCACTTCTGTCCATTGTTTTATTTTATTTTCCATTCTCGCTGATGCCCTGCTTCCCTTTCCATCTTCAAGGCTTCAACTGTGTCACCAGATGTTTTTCTCCCGACGGATCACCATTTGACCCAACAGCACTACCTCATCGTCTGCAAAAACTACGAAAATTAGTCACATACAAATATGAACGTGATTACAATGCACATTTAGTGGGCTATTCTCTTGCAGTCTATTTGAGTATAAACTGTCAAATTAAGGACACCAGCTTTACAGTCCTTTCTGACCATGGCCTAGAAGAACTCAATACTTAAAGGCAGGACCCCATCCCTCAACCACTTTTTCGTATGCAGAAGAGATATCGCTTAGTTTTTTTTTTTCATTTTTTTGGCTTGAAAAGCCATCTAAAGTACTTTAAAACTATTTTTGGAATCTCTGGAGCTATTGGAGAGGGCAGGAGCCGAACAAAATAGTAAAAGGTGTGCATACTCTGAAAACTTGACTGCAACCTTTGCTGACTCCAGGCCAAATTTGTTTGTTGATTCTGAGACGCTGTGATCCTGTCTACAAAACCACGCCAGTTTTTTCGATTTTCTCAAAAATAAGAGATGTGACCATGGGAACTTCCCTTTGCATTTTTGGCCGAGTTGGAGTTAGTTTGCAACATGTTACTCGACAATGAGATGGAAATATTTGGATCGCTAGCAAGGTTTTGTAGTCAAAGGCATGACAATTCCACATGTCAAGTTTCTCAGAATAGCCCAAGTAGATGTTGACATAAACTCGGGGGAAGGAGCACAAAACGTATGTTTCGAAACAGCCAATTCTTTGTTTGGTGGCTGAAGCCGGCTCAGCCCAGTTAGCGTTGCCTGGTGCCCTTTGGCGCTTGATGATGCCATCCAGTCTTGAGTCGCATAACGCGTACAGGACTGGTCAGCGTGTACACCTACGGCTACCTTTGACACGATGATCAAACCAGAGGCGCAGCCAAAAGACATCAACGAAAGGGCCGCATCAGACTGCAGACAATCGAGATGTTCGGTCGCATTTTTTCCCAACTTCCCCTTCGAATTTTCAAACACGGTTTTCACCAGACAGTCCGATTGTTTACCTACTTTGAGGAACGTTAAAAAAAAACGAAAAAGGCCAAAAATCTGTCCCCGGGAGAGGGTAGGGTCCTGCCTTAATATGATGCCCAGATCTTTTTCTCTTTCTAAACATTTTCACTTCCAGCCAGTCAAAACGGTAGCTTATCTCCTGGAAGCTATTCCAGATGGCTTAAAGTTATAGTCCTTGCTTTCTCTCTACGCCCCCCCCCCCCCCCCCCCCCCACCTTCACCACAAGAAAGCTTGCCCATGGACAGACCATCAGAATGTTCCAAAAAATAAAAATAAAATAAAAAAGCTACCAAAAAGCTGTACTGCACTGATGTATTGGATTATGTCCTGCTTTTGACAGCATCTTTCTAGGATTAATATTTCCCAGAACAGACACGCGTCAACATTTCTCCTGTCTATTCCTAAAACTGACACCAAACGCACAAAGACAACGACCGGCTAGTGAAAGCCAGCAACGTGGACAACAACAAAGATAAAACTCTAGAAACATCCTGCTTCAGAGAGCTCCTTACCCGCTGAGCACGCTGAAAAGCGCCAAGCGGAGGGTTTAGCCACACAGGCAGGCTCACGCCAGCTCGCAGGCCAGCAAGCACACAAAGCTCCCTGATCGGATGAAGCGCGTCGGACAGTCGGCCCATGTAGATTGAGAAAGCGGCGGCAGAAGCGCCCATGGCAGTACTCACTTTGACATTCCACGGAGTCACATCGAGGTAACGACTCTCATCTTCAGCCGTATGATCCACCAGATCAACCTAGGAGCAGTGACCAAAGGCAAGGTACTTCCATTGACGTTGACTGTCAACCTAAGTCAACCTGAGCTTATACAGACACGAAAATAGCTACACTAGATGAGTGCAGACGGAGGTTTTTTTTTTTTTACTTACATTATTACAGTAAGCTTATAAGCACACTAAACAGGCAGTATCAGACATCAAGTTTTTTTTTCTTTCCATCCCCATTTCTTGTCCTGGCTGAAAAAAATGCAAAATTTGATTTCAGACGAGAACTGAGTGCATATCTACGCAGATCAGTGAGGTGGCCATCACTTCAATATGCAGTCTTGGCGCGTGGGCAAGCATGGACTTGACAGATATCCAAGGGAAGATCCATGCGGTTGTGCTCAGTGTTGCAAGCTTCCCAGCGATTCCCTCCCTACTGGACAGTACAGAACAAAGTACCAGACTTTGCACTGAGCAGCACCGTACCCAAGAAAAGGCAAAGCGGTGGAATGTTCCCTCCTTATGTTTTTGGTTGAAGGTTGTTCAAAATGAATGTGAACCTTAATCTAGTCCACACCACCGAGGTATGAAAGCTTGCAGAACTGTTCCGCGGTGGCGTCCGTGGTGCCTTCAGGAAGATTTCTTTCTCTAAGACTATGTGGACGCTTTTTGCGCTTTCTACCGACGAGGAAGCTGTCCGTAGTTTTGTCTTTGCCTGATTCGTGAGTGAATGACCCGTCCTTGTCAAACGAAAAGGGACAGAGGGATTCGCGAGAGTGAAACAATAAACGGTCGCTCATCCCAATTTGGAATCAAACTGTGTTCCCCAGGCAAACGCGGCTGGTGCTCCATCAAATTGGTCCGCTCACAGTCAGCCTGCACGGCTCTATCATGCCCACGTCACCTCTGCTTCACACCTTCTACAGGCATGCCAAACTTTATCACAAAAGCACTCACACATCGTGACGTGATGGTCAAGAGCTTGTAGTCTTCCTCCACTGGGTTACCGGCATTATAGGTCCAGTTGTTGGCGACCATCTGGGTGATTAACTCGGGCAGAGATCGTTCCATGCAGCTCACATCCCCCATAGTCAGCTCGGCTGGATAGCTGCTCGACTTTTTCAGTAGACAACTGTTCCTGTCCATGATCAGCTGTGGGTGGACATCAAACAGCTCACTCAGGCGAAGGGATCGGCGGCCATCTGGATGATAAAAAGATCTCCGAACATTGCTCCTGTGAGAGGCGAAGTGAGATGATGGAGGAGGAGGTAAGGCAGGACCCTTCAGGCGTATATTTGCAACTAAATGGCTTTCCATTTTCTTTTTATATTTTAGAAAAAGAGCCATTTTGTAACCCAACACCTACACAGGTACCTGACATGATCAATATACTTACTTGTGAACATGGAAAAACAGGGTCTGCTGCACGGGCTCGAGAAGAGGGTGAAGCAGAAACAACATTGCTGACCAATGGATGGCCGACTCGACCCAAAGGTTCAGCTGCTCATTGCGGTGGCAAGCAAACACACGCAGCTGCACAACATAGCCCTCGATCGCCATCAGCGCCAGCACAACAAAGCGCCGACGAAGTGGTGATCCAGGCACGACCACCCAGAGCAGGAGATAGGCAAGAATCACTGCCCAGTAGAACAGAATTCCGGCACCAAGAGGATCGGTCGAGTTACCTGAGATGTACTGGGCATGGCTCATCTCCTGCCAGATGCGGTGGGCCTTCTCGAAGGCACACGCCTTTGCCGTCACCCCACACAGGATGCCGACGAGCACACACAGTGTCCTCACTGCATGGCCAGCCAGCGAGTTCTGGTGGGGCAGGTTGTGGAAGAGCGCATTAAATACGCAGCTGGCTAGCATCAGATAAGCAATCACCGTCGTCACATCCCACACAGCGTCTCTATCAAACAGTCCGCGCAGAAAGTCCCCAGCGTACAAGTCCACCGCCACTGCCACCGGCAGAAAGTAGCAAGCTCGAGTGAATACGGACAAGACCACGGTGTTGATCAACAGGCCAAGAACGGTCCACAGCATGTCGTAGACGCCAAGAGCAAGGCTGCTGTTGAAACGGAAGAATATGTCAGGAACATGTCGAAGGAGGTGCTCGAAGTATCGCCGATGCCAGTCCGGATGGTCTCGTCCGCCCTCCCTGTATTTCCAGTCCATGTACGAGGCAGCCACGTAGCCACCACCGCTCACGCTGCTTAGGAAGTCGATTCGCACACCGTCAGAAAGCAGTTGACGGAGGACGCCGGAGCAGAACATGGCGGATCGCACACCACCTCCGGACATGGCTAGGCCGACGCTGGGTTTTTGGATGTCGGCCAGCAGCTCGCTGAAGCGGACCGACTTGTGGCGCGTTCTCTGCCGCGTGAACGAGCGAGACGCTGGCGACAAAGCTTCGCTCTCAGTAGAATTCGCCGGCTCGTCGAAACCGCGCTGTACGCCGACGTGCGACTGCCTGACAGCGGCTTCTGAGTCCAAACGGTCCATAAAGCAGTTGCCATCTTCAGAGACCTCCGCCATGCTTCTAGCGATTCTCCATGAAACGACTTTCACCGAAAGGTGTTCACGGGAAACTTTCGTCCCCCGAAAAC
Source organism: Clathrina lutea (assembly GCA_028571005.1). Lineage (NCBI taxonomy): Eukaryota > Metazoa > Porifera > Calcarea > Clathrinida > Clathrinidae > Clathrina > Clathrina lutea. The sequence goes on from JAOWAR010149655.1 coordinate 7,730, forward strand.
ATAATAATCAAAGCTCCCTGAGTTGCGGCCCGCAGTCAGGCGTGAAGACCTGCTATCAGGAACGGCTTCACCGAAGAGTTGCTGGACACCCTATTTGCGCCATAAACTTCGCTTGCGCCTTTCCTGTGCCGTGCAACCGACAGTGCAGAGATTTCCAGAGTGAGCCTAGTAAGTAAGGGTTTGAGTTGGCCGGCCAAGCCCGACCGCTTGTGCCATCAGGCTCTCGACGGATACTCACCGACGCGACAGCCACCCAAATCATACAAGCTTGATCTGGAGTAGATTATGCATGTGACCACGATGAAAGAACGGCTCAAATACATGTAGGATTTCTATGGCTACGTTACATATATACACGTGCACGCCATTTTCTGCGGCTTGGCAACACTCTCTATAGTAACTGCACTGGATATATGCATGTACGTATAAGCTTTGCAGCCAGAACGTCTTCAGTGGGCCGGTCATGAATAGGATGAATTTTTCAGAATAGAATAATTCAGAATAGAGCGAATGACGAGTCAGCCTAGCTAGCCTAGCTAGCCTGACCGTGCTGACCAAGTCCGATCAACTGGGCTCACGTGCACAGCGATTCGGGCCGGGCGTTTGCTTCCGGTCAGAATCACTGGCACGCACGGTCAGTAGCTAGCTATGGCAGGCGCATGCGGCATTGCGTAGATGGGCTGGGCGCCGCTTTGGCGTGCTCGAATGGTCCGTAATAAAATGGCGGCCAAACTTCACGTCTGTGTTGAAAACGGAAATGGAACTTTACCGATAAAATGGTGTTCAGTTCTTGCAGAAAATGAGACTTTTTGATCGTGTTAGATAGGCTAAGTGATGAGATGGGAACACTCGGTTTCAAATCATTTTTTTTGTCACTTTCCGGCGAAGAATGGTCGATCTAAAGAGAGCACAAACGCAGTTCGCTCACCATCTCTCCCGTTCTTTCTCCTGTATTTTCTTGAAGAAGCTACCTCGATGCTCTCCCTCGCTTCCGCCACACTGGTCCGCGACCGTAGTAAACAAAAGAAGTGATACATTCCGTGGCCCGCGCGATGATCCCAGGGCCAATCACTTCTAGACAGCGATCCTACGATATGAAAAGTCGAAGTTTGTGACGCACGTGTGCTCAGACAGAACTGTTCTTGTGTGCCTGCAGGGTGCGCGCCAGTGACACGCTTTCCTTTTTTTCGTCTTCCGTTCCAAACCTGGAGGAGCGATGTCTCAGCCTGAGCGCAAGCCCATCACCGGGTTGAGCCTCAGCTTCCTCGCATCGTTCTTCGACGAATCCGTCTATGCCTTTCAGAGGAGTCTAGCTGCGAAGCTGGAGAGGATTACGTTGGGATCAAGAATTTAGGGATTCGAAGGTGTCCACGAACACGTGACGAACCGCCAACCCGGCGATCTTCATTTCGTCGTGAAGACGTTTGAGAGGTTCACCTCCATCGTCGGCGACTCTACCTGTCTTGTTCGTCGGAATAGCGCCGGGGACTTTTCGATCTTGAGTCTGGCTGTCGTAGCGGAGGACTCGGAGGTCAGCCAGACGGTGCTCCCCGACAGGGAGCGGCCATCGGTGCCCGTCACTAATGCTTTGTTTCACAAGGTTCAAAGGAGACAGGGCGGGGAAGGACATGCAAAGGAAACCGATATTTCACCCTTCGTCTCAACGACGATCTAATGGAATGGGCTGAAGCCGTCCAGCCAGTCGATGTCGTCGTTCTGCGCCTGCAATACATTGTACAAAGGTGGAGCAGCTTTCATCCGCTTCCCCTTTTATAGACGTGAACCGTAGGCTGCATTTCACCACACCAGTGACGAGGCCAACGCCAGTTGCCGCTCGGCGAAGAGTGAGAGTGAAGGGCCGACGCCTCGTTCTCCCCAAGTCGGCGTTACGGGGTCTGGAGCGAGTGGAGGTGCTGTTCCAAGGCAGGGAATCATCAGTCGAGTGGAGGTGCTGTTCCGAGGCAAGGAATCATCAGTGGAAATTTTTCTGTTTGATGGAGCATTTGTAAAAATTGGGTAGAAGCAACCTTTCCTAATGCATAAGGGGAAATAGGGGATTCTCGAAGGTTTTCATCTTGAGGTGCTGGTTGATTTCCGTACTCATCACTACTTCCGATTTGGATAAATGATTCAAGGCATTCTCTATCTAAGATTTGGACAAGATTCATCACCGTCGTAAAATGTTGCTCAATACAATGTCTTCCTCCATTTTGATATAAGGTGTGATCAATATATCCAGAGCAATTGACGACATATTGGAACTGCTTCTTTTTTAGTGCCTTTTCCAAACTCTCTATGCGAGTTGTATCTGCATACAACATCTCTACCCGTTCGATATTTGCAAAAGGGAAAGAAAATTCTACTTGATTTAAACAGAGGGTGGTAACTTCAAATTCTTTTTGTAAAGCCATATTTGTTATATGGCTACCTATAAAACCCTGTCCGCCTACAATCAATAACTTCTTTCCCACAACTCTCTACCAAACTTTCCAAGGAGCATTTCCAGTTTTCCAGAACTCTTCTAAAACATTTCGATCACGTACAGTATCCATACAATGCCAAAAACCTTCATGTTGATAGGTCATCAATTCTCCAATCTCAGCAGCTTGTTCTAAGGGGGCTTTTTCTAAGATAGAAGAATCGCCTTCAATGAGTTCAAAAAATTTTGATTCTAAAACAAAAAACCCACCGTTTATCCATCCTTGTCCGGTTTGGGGTTTTTCTTGAAATGACAGAACTTGATCACCTTGTATTTCTAATTCTCCAAAACGTGCGTTTGGATGAACTGCGGTTACTGTCGCTAACTTTCCATGACTTTTGTGGAAATTTAAAAGGCGGTTTAAGTCCACATTTGAGACTCCATCTCCATAAGTCAGAAGAAAGGTTTCGTCTCCAATAAAAGGCTGCAATCGTTTAACTCTACCGCCTGTCATAGAATTCATTCCTGTATCCACTAGAGTCACTTTCCAGTCTACAGTACCCCCAGAATGTGAGGTAATGGTACCATCAGACAAATCCACCGAAAAGTCTGAATTCATGGTGTAGTAGTTTAAAAAATATTCTTTAATGACAAATCCCTTATATCCAAGCGCAATATAAAAATCCTTATGTCCATAGTGGGCATAAAGATTCATGATATGCCACAAAATAGGGTATCCTCCAATCTCTACCATTGGTTTGGGTTTAAAATCGGTATATTCAGAGAGGCGAGTTCCGAATCCACCTGCTAAGATAATCACTTTCATTATTACCATTCATAGGGAATTTCGCTGAGTGTACAACTAATAGTTTCTTTTGGGTTATGGGGAATGTTGGCAAGATTAAGGAGCATATTTGTATCGTTTGAACACCCTTGAAATGCCATCCATAACATAGGTGATATTGTTAAACGGTGATAGTTTTGAGGAGAAAGTGTTATTTCAAAAAATTGATTTTGAGAGCTGGAATTTATGCGATCATCATAAATTACAAATTTGATTTCTCCTAAAGGAACGATAAGATTCAACATCATTTTGGAATGCCTTTTCCAACCTTTAATTTTACCGGAATGAACTGTAGAAAAATACGCTTCTCCAAAACCAAGAAAGTGACTATCGTCTTTCTTCATTGCATGCATGACAGTTCCTAACTCTCCTTCAATGATTTTAAGAGGAGTTAGACTCACTCCTGCAATGTTTGAGACTATTTGGTCCATTCCAACTTTTGCTCTGATGCGATTTTAATATAATAAGAAATTTGTTTTGAGGTAAAATCTAAGATATTTTGATGAGGATTTTCATAATGGTGTTTATACCATTCGATTGTTAATTGTATAGTTTCTTTAAAATTTAGTGTAGGCATCCAGTTTAAGGTATGAAGTGCTTTGTCACAACAAAGTTTAAGAAGATTAGCTTCATAGACATGGGATGGGACAGAAATATCTTTCCAAGTGGCATTAGGCCAATACTTCTTCATTTCCTCAATGAGTTCCGACACTGCAAAATTTTGATTAGTATTGGGGCCAAAGTTAAAAGGTTCTCCATTTAATTCAGAAGATTCCGCTAGTTTTTGACCTAAAACTAAATAACCACTGAGTGGTTCTAACACATGCTGCCAAGGTCGGGTTGCTCTTGGATTTCTAATTTCAGCTATTTTTTTTTTAGACCAGGATTTGACACAGTCAGGTACAATTCGATCTAGTGACCAATCTCCCCCTCCGATCACATTCCCTGCTCTACCAACAGCAATTTTAACCGGGCTTTGTGAGTCTGAAAAATAAGAATAGGCGTAAGTTTTAATAACTAATTCCGCTCCTCCTTTAGACGCGCTATAGGGATCTTTTCCTCCTAAGGCATCGGTTTCTCTATATCCCCAAGTCCATTCTACATTATCGTAACATTTGTCACTGGTGATCATAACAGCGTTGCAAGGGTGATTCAGGTTTTTTAATGTCTCTAAAACATTGGCTGTTCCCATCACATTAGTCATTAAGGTCTGAATTGGAGTCTCATAAGATAAACGGACTAAAGGTTGCGCGGCTAAATGAAAGACAAAATCCGGTTGAATTTCCTGAACCACTTTCTGTAGTGAATCCAGATGACGGATATCACCTTCAATATAGGATATATTTTGTGCTAATTTTGCGACCTCAAAATGTGACGGACTGGTTGGTATTTCATTGGAAATCCCATACACTTCAGCACCTAGTTGAAGGAGCCAAACAGAAAGCCATGATCCTTTAAATCCGGTGTTCCCTGTAACAAGGACCTTTTTATTTTGATAAATGTTATTAAACAAAGACATACTTCTAGTCTCTTATTCTTTTAAAAACAATTTTAGGTGTGAGGAAGAGATACAATATCCACCTTATACAACTCTGAGACCTACTTGTTTTGTGTGATACAATTTATTTGAGCGCTGTCTAGAATGTCGCAAATTAATAAATTGTATTATAGTACACGACAAAAACTGAAAAAGTCGTGGACATATCAGAGACTTCCTGTTGAAGAAGGAATGGTATTCAATTGGAAGCAATCTTGCGTTTTCGAAAAACTGATTAAGAAAGATCCCCATAACTCACGAGTATTTGGGAATGTGAAGAAAAAACTATCATGTTGCTCCCCCCATTGCTAGCTTCTCAAATGATACAACTTTATTGTCATTCCATTGAGATGCCAAATATTTTTCCTCAACTTCATCACGTAATTCTTTCCAAATCTTATTACCTTCCGGGGTTAATTTTTCAGCTTTTTCGACTTCGTGCCATCTGCTTTTAGGAAGTTTGACGTAAAGTAAAAAACAACGACGCATCCCTTCTATTTGTTCTTTTGGATACTGGGGCATATTGAGCATAGTAGGTTTGGTCACAGAACGGGCGATGAGACCCGGTTCAACAAAGCCGGCTTCTTCAGCAAGTTTGCGCAATGGTGTTCCATGAAATGGGCTAAATGAATAGGCATTCGTATTATCGGGGAAAAAGTGGCGATTTAATTCAATCGTGTCAAATGTTAATTCTCTGGTTTCGTAAGGAAATCCCAAGATATTATTCACACTGTAGGGAAGCCCCGTCGTATCCATCGTTTTAAGCGCATTGATAATCAGTTTATTTTTCATATCTCGCTTGATATATTTTTTGCGAAATTCCATGTTGCCATGCTCGACTCCAAATGCCATTCTGAACATCCCAATTTCAATAAGCTGTTGAACACGCTTTTTTGTCACTGTTTCAGGTCGAGTTTGACACCAAAAAGGAATTTTAAACTCAGAATACATTTCAATGAAGGCATCAAATTCTCTAGCAGACGAGAGCCACCTGACTATCTGCTACGCCATCATGTCATCCTCAAAAAGGATGGGCAGCGGCGCAATTTCAAGGTCAGGCTTTCTTGTCCACATGGTAATCTGCGGTCTGGAAGATGGTAGTAGCGGCGGAGTACAGGGCGGTTAGCACATACAGCGTGATTCGAACTGACTGGCCCCCGACTGAAACGGTCAACGCCGAGCTAGCATGGTCAGTATAGAAAGAACTTCAAAGAAGAGGTTTGACTGAACGAAGAATTACATTCGAAGAAAATCCATCTTCCAGACCGCAGACCAATCTACATTTGTAACTCTGTTCCTGGCAGGAGAATTTGTCAAGGGATTGGTTGATTCAGCCACATGAAAGAAGAGAATCACAGTCTTCATTGCACCGTCCTCGCAAGTTCCACTGGAGTCAGAGATGTCTCTCTTGAAAACGTCAAAAACTTTTTGAAGTTCATGAAACCTTCTGTCATATTTCATCTCTGTACAACTTCTCTTTGATCTTTGCACAAGTAATTCTGTTGATCAAAACAAACCATTTGCAAGAAAATAGCATCAACAGACATTTCTTCACCCTAAGGTCGAATGAATTGTTCCACTTTTTTGGTCTCACTCACCCTCGGTGGTGGGTCTACCTACAGACAACCAGGAGTGTTGACCCTTTGATTGTTTCAGGCACTCAAAATGCCCTGTATGTCATTCAAGCTCTCGCTTGCTTTCGAGCTCTCTAGACGACTTTTCTCTTGTTTGTCTCCTTTTTTTTTCACTTGTCTCGCACACATCTCATTGATGAGCACGTTTTCCCCCGGGTTGGGAACGAGCATAATAAAGGTGGATGAGAGATTTTGATTTCTCACTTGCAAATTAGGAAAGAACTGAGGAATGAGCTGAGGGAGAGTGAGACATACAGGGATCACAAGAAAACTGTTTTGTGACATTGCCTTTCACAGAAATGAAAATTGACGCAGCAGATTATTTGTCATCATGAATTAGTGAAAGGGAGGTGTGAACTGTGTGGCTTGGGAGGAAGTTTTCTGGGGACTCGGGGAAGGGGAGGACATGAGCTACCGACGATTTCTTCCTCTGATGTTTGACTTGCAAGATCAGTTTTGGCTTAGCAGTATATTCCACTGTCCGGCCGGCGTTACTAGATCATTTAGATCACCAAACTCAAACTATTGTCTACAATACTAGAACCTGGAAAACGACCACATCTACAATACTAGAACCTGGAGAACGACCACATCACTTCAAAATTAACAAAATCCGCTTATTGTGCACCTCCTTGCTGAGAGAACATGTATACAATAATTTCTGAGCACGAGACATTAAGGGCGAATAAACGCCGAGGAGCATAAAAGTTGAGGCTTTTATCTCAGGACCTGTTTTCATCCACGGTGCCGAGTGCAAAGAAATTATTGTACTTATATCAGCTGAAATTGTTCAAATGGATCTCAGTTGATCTCAAAAGTTTTTCGGGTGCAACCTTCCCATTCCTTGCAAAAAGGTCAGCCATGGGGCCTTCTTTCCAGTTCATCCATGCTTCTGGTCGATGAAAGAAGGACAATGGATGCCACGGAACCTCTTTCCAAAAAACCTAGACACGGTGACATGTCTTCCTCAGCAGTTGCCGCAGTCTTAGAGCTTTGCAAGCCGCAGGCAAAGAAAGACTCCACAGCCTTTTGGATAAAACTTTCAAAGAGTTTTGCAAGGAGAAAACCATTGTTCTTGACTTGAAAGCCTGCAAGAGCACTTCACTGGGACACAATGTACATAAAGGGTGTTTTCTTTTCCAAACTGGCACCCAGGTGGGGGAAACACCTATTCCACCCTTTTTTTTCGGTTGCCAGCGGCTAGATGAGGGAGGAACACACCTCTTCCCTGCTACTAAACTGCTCTGATTTTCAACCATTGTTTTGTTCCTCACATCGGGAAAACACCTCTAAGTTCCCTAACTGGAGTGTACCGCAAAAACACCTCCGGGGAAAAACACCTTGATGAGGTGCTCCTGAGCCTGCTGTCCTAAAAAGTTGAACGAAGCTTTGCGTTTGTTTTACGTTGATCTGCGGACGAAAGCAGGCGAGTATTGCAAATGAAACAGTTCTCATGGCTCGCGCGAAGTCCGACTGCAAGGAGCTCACTCAAGTGAAGTCCGACTGCAAGGACCTCACTCAAGTGAAGTCCGACTGCAAGGACCTCACTCAAGTGAAGTCCGACTGCAAGGACCACACTCAAGTGCTGCAGCACAAATGACCACTGCGGCTGTGATTTGTCTTTAATGAAAAATCCGCCATCATTTCCAATAAAAGCCGCTTAAAGGCGGTCATTAAGGGTGAATAATACTACCGTTGGGAAAGTATGAGTGGGAAAAGTCCGGTAACTGAATTTTGGACTGATATAAATTGCAATAATTGCTAAGCTGTTATAATTGAATAAGTGAAAAGAGATTATCAGATGACTTCCTCGAAAGCGCTGGATATCCAAGCGAGCCTACACGGTGACCATCCAATGGTCATGGCAACTATAGGAGGGTCACCGTACGTATTACATGTACTGGATACCCAGTTCTTAGGTGTAGAACTAGTCATAGTCTGCTGCCTCACCATAGAATTTTCAGGTCATGCACGTCCCTGCAGAAGGAAGGCTTTGGGCGTGGCTGTGGCTGCTCGTCTCCGTCTGGGTCCAGCTGACCACCGATGCAGACTAACCTGCCGTCAAATATTGCGAGGCAGGCGTCCACGCGACGGCCAGGAGGCGACTTGAGCACCCGCCACCGCTGCGACGACTTGTCCCACCAGCGCACACAGCCACGTGCGACGCTGCTCGACGAGTCGAAAACTAGCAACTCTCCGCGGAAGACAGTCGCTGACGGGGCGAGACACGGCTCCTCAAGGTAGGCCATCAGCGACCATTCGGCGGTCGGCTCGCCAGCGACGATGTCGAGGCCGAAGACTTGCAGGCTGGCGGCCGCCTCCCCACGACAGGCTCCCTGCACCCCTCCGACGACGAACAGCCGCTGCTCCGACGCGTTGACAGCGCATCCGGCGTACAATGGCACTGGAAGGTCGGGCCACGACCACCAGTCCTCCTGGAAGAAGTCGAACGCGTCAACCGTCGTTTGCGATCGGGGAGGCGACTCGCAGGTCCGCCCGCCGACAGCGATGAGGAAGTTCGCGCACGTCGTGTACGCTCCGCACCGATGACCGTTCGGAACGCGCGTAAGGAGCGACCAGCTAGCGGACGAATCGAGAGGGCCAGCGTCGAGTGTCCACACTTCGCAGGAGGCCGCGCCGTTCAGATAGCGAATGACGGCGAAGAGACGAGCGCGCAGGATCTGCACACACAGAGCGTCGATAGTGTGGGCTTCGTCAACTGGCGGAGGTGCGACCTCCGTCCACTGTGACAGGCCACCAGCCGCGGCGAACAAGGCGACCTGCGCACGCTCACCCTCCTTGGTGACTGTAGTCCCAACGACCAGGCTACCCATGTGTGAAACGGCAAAACAGCAGTTGAGCACATTCTCTGCCGGCAAGCTTGCGCAGGACCTCCACTGAAAAAGGAGAAGAAATGAAGACAGACAGATAAAAGAAAACATAGGTTAAAGTTGAAACCAGAAGACTTTTTGACAAACCCCATAACATGCCACGAACTTTTGTTGACACCAGGTCGCGATTGCAATTGACCTCATGCTCATACTCGTCCGTCATATTCACAAGCTCTCGCTCATCAGTAAGGCAAGAACTACATGCAAAGCAAAGGTTTTAATGTCTCCAAAGCTAACTTTTAGTTATCCGAAAAGCAGAACGCAAATTCAAGACGCGTCGGATTCGAAAAAGAAAAAAACAACATCGAAGCCGGACACAGTCGGCATGTGACAGGGTTGTATAGCCTGAGGATGTTAGCGAAACCTGCTACTTAGTATGTCATCCCGAGCCCTTACCCCGGCCGGACCTTCAGTGATGTATCCTGATCCTGATCCGGACGTCGACTGCTCCGGGGACGACTCCCGCAGTTTGAGGTGCCGATTCAACGGTGAATTATGCAATGATTCGGGTTTAATACGGAGAGCCAGCTGCGTCAAGGACATAGAACGCTGATGGGGCCTTTTCTTCGTAGCCTGGGTGCGCCAGACCGTGGCTGCGCCTGCGCTCGAAGACAGGCCGGGAGCGTCTGGTAGGCGAGTGAATCTCTTCTCCGTCCCTCCGGCAGCCCTGAGTGACTCGCTTCTGCTGCTAGTGTCCATGGTCGCAAAATGCTGAATGTCACAACTCGGCTAAACCATTCGACTGAGCACGCAGTAGCTTGTCAGGTCGTTTGCACAGCTTCGAATCATTGCTGGAGCGGAAAAGATCATGAACTCAAGCGAAAGAGCGGAGCTTGAGCGCTAGCGGCCTTGGACGCAGTGCCAGTGGGCATCACCAGTGCCACAACTTTGGAGTGTCAGCGTTCGCACGTCATTGTCGCGTCACTGGCTGATGGTGTAGCTTCAACCCTCAAAATGAGCCAAACAATGAAAGAAATGTGCGTTCCTTTTTGTGGTTTTCATTCCAAGAGAGCTTCAAGGAAGATGTGTGCATGACTGTCATGATTCTGCCGCCATTCAGTCTCCCCTTGATTCGAGATTTCACAAACCCGCCGTGAACGCACAGCAGACTTACAACACCGCAAGCTGGAAACCCCATTTCTGTAAAGTGTAAGTAACGTATGTGAACCAGGGTACGTAGATCTACATGTACGCGTACTTGCACAAGTACTTTGATCAATCGGGTGGGCATTTCTCTACCGCTTTTGGTTTAATACAAGCGCTGGGAGGACGCAATAAGCATGGCCACGTCATAATCACAGTAGTCAAGGTACCCTGGCCTGGCCTGGTGAGTACGTACAAAGGAGAGCGCTTTGGCTGAAGGTATTTTTTCTTGCATCTTAATTATATATACATGATAAAGGAATACCTGAGGCAAACAATGATGATCATAATTATGAAGTATGACGCCGGTATGGAGTATGTCATCGCTCCCTCCTGTGCACGTCAGCATAGCTGCCAAGTGACATGCGCATGCGTCGTATCCAAGCGGACTTCGCGTATCTAAGGACTCGGGCGCCGGCTG
>JAOWAR010149656.1:0-11451 GCA_028571005.1 Clathrina lutea
ATGTGTGCAGTTTTCTCTGGGTTTGAGCCTCCTCTAAAAGAGGATATGAATAGATGAAAGAATTGCTCATGAAACCACGCGGTGAATGACATGTCAGACGCAGGCATACAGAGGAGGCGGGAAATTGCAAAACATTGCAGTAACAAACACCATTTGACCTAAGGTCTACCAGATCAGAGAGAGAGAGAGAGAGTTGTCAATGACACTTTCCAGAAGGCGGTAGCTCTTCAGACAACCGATTGTTCATCACACATGGATACACAGAGCATCGATGGGGAACTCATTGAGCGACAAGCCTTTTCAGTTGAAAGTCCCATCAATCAAACATCCAAGAAGACAAGAAAACGAAGGCTGGACGATGCAGTTCCAAGTTTGAACGCTATTTTTTCCACGAAAATATAGGATCAAGTTCATGGCAGTTGAAGAAACTGACCTGATCAGTTCTTTTTGCTGTTATGTTCCAACTTCTGATTATCACACAATCCTAAAAGTGTCAGCCCTGGGTAATTGATTACATAATTGGGCAAAGGGTCTATTGCAAGGGATTATCTGAATCGCTCTGCCATGTGGCCAACAAAACCTAAAGTTATGATGACTTGCGATATATGCTTCAAGTTTTGTATTCTTTTAGCTTTTTCTATTTTTCATGATGTGAGCATATGAGATACCCTCTTTACTGTCGAAAGATTTGGCTTACTAATTCATGGGAAGCATGTATTGGGGGTCATGGATGAATGAGAGCGGTACTATCTTTCACGGGTGTGCTTGTTGTTCGGGGGATGCACATGTTTTCTGGTTACTGTGGAAGTAATAAGCATGCACCATCACCATACGAACAAACGTCATCAGTGTGTACCATTCTCATTTCCTGGTTTTCAAACAAATTGCATCTTTTGTACTCAGTAGTAATGAAATGTAAAGTATACAATAAAGCAAAAAACGGAGACAGACAGAAAGAAGGGGAATGAAGAGAGAGGCAGAGGAGTGGGAGAGACAGAGGTAGACAGAGAAAGGGACGGAAAGAGAGAGAGAGAGAGAGAGAGAGAGAGAGATGGAGGGAGAGAAAATTAGATGGCAAGAAATACAAGACACCGAATCGCTTGCAGTGGCACCTTCATAAAAGCAAGCTCTAAAGACAATCACAAGTATGTCGAAACTTATCTTTTATGACCAAGATCCTCAAGCCTTTACAGCGAGGGAAAGAACTGAAAAGAAGTTTTTCGAAAAGGAAAATATTGTACAACATAGCGAAGTTCTTTGCCGAGACAAATAAATGTTCAGTGACAAGACTGTGGCTGAGCTTCTCCAGCATATGTCAGATCTGCTTCCGATCGTCACATTGTTGCTCATCCGGAAGCTGGTGGTAAATGTTGATAGAAATAGAGGATGAGCAGCTCATTTTCATTCACAAAAAAACCTCATCACCGGTCCACGATCTCACTCCCAACTCCCTTTCACTCACCACCAGTCCACACTCTCGCTCCCTTTTCCTCACCACCAATCCACACTCTCACTCCCTTTCCCTCACCACCAGTCCACACTCTCACTACCTTTCCTTCACCACTAGTCCACACTCTCGCTCCCTTTCCCTCACCACCAGTCCACACTTTCACTCCCTTTCCTTCACCACCAGTCCACACTCTCGCTCCCTTTCCCTCACCACCAATCCACACTCTCACTCCCTTTCCCTCACCACCAGTCCACACTCTCACTCCCTTTCCTTCACCACCAGTCCACACTCTCACTCCCTTTCCCTCACCACCAGTCAACACTCTCACTCCCTTTCCCTCACCACCAGTTCACACTCTCACTCCCTTGCCTTCATCACCAGTCCACACTCTCACTCCCTTTCCTTCACCACCAGTCCACACTCTCACTCCCTTTCCTTCACCACCAGTCCACACTCTCACTCCTTTTCTTTACCACCAGTCCACACTCTCACTCCCTTTCCTTCACCACCAGTCCACTCTCACTCCCTTTCCTTCACCGCCAGTCCACACTCTCACTCCCTTTTCCTCACCACCACTCCACACTCTCACTCCCTATCCTTCACCACTACCGGTAGAAATAGTTGTAGCATGTGTACAAGTATTATGAACAGATTGCTAACAAAGAGTTTGCAGCAAATGGCTGAGGTCAAGACTTTCTGCAAAGCCAGATGAAAAAAGACCCGCTTCTCAATTCCAGTACATGCACAATCACTGGCTTCTGGTCTCACCTTCAGAATCCGCCTGTAATGCTTCAAGCATCCTTCACAGTAGCCAGCAAGCGGCAGAGCATTAAAGAGCTGCAGTCCACATGCATCATGTTCCCTGTCACACCAGGCCAGCAGACCATTGAGAAGGCGAGTCGCATTGTCACGGTCATTCTCCTCCTCCTCCTGCTCCCCCTCCTCCTCCTCCTCCTCCTCTTCCTCCTCCTCCTCCTCCTCCTTCTCCTCCTCTTCCCCACAACCATCTTCAATGTCATCAGATTCATCTGAACAGCCATCGTCCAGCTTTGCTGAACAGGGCAAGGCAGCCACAATGTCTTGCCATTGGCTGCAGAAGTCATGGAGTTCGGCAAACTCCCGCAAGATTTCTGCTCGCCTTCTCGCTATCATTTTTCCAAACAGAACTCCCTGAGGGAAGCTGTGGGGAAGAACATAAGGGAGAAGTGTTGGAGCTGCTAGTTGTGTCACATTACTACTTTATGTCTCTTTTTCTAAGCACGTAAATTTCTTACCAGGTACGGCTAAAGAGCTTTAATTGATCAGCTGTGCAGATAGTATTGTGCTTACGTGCTGAGCACACCATATTTATTTTGTACTTACACGCACGCACATACACATGCACTCATACGCTCAGCTTAGAGAGACTAGTTCGGTAAACGTATGTGCATTGTTGAGCATACTCTTATGATACTGTCAACCCATTGACACACTGACATAATGTGAAAGCTGCCATAATTCTTACCGGAAGTGAACTTCGAACACTTCTTTGGCATACTTGCTCAATCCAATTTCACAAAGTGCAGCCAAGATTGAGTGGCACGTGATCCTCTTGGCAGAGGTCTGTGATGCTGATGCTGCAGCAAAGCCGAGAAGCGCGTAAACCGCTGAGCAGTTGGCAGAGAGGCTTCCAAACTTCTTGAAGTAGACCAAGCAGCTCTCGAGCTGCTCAAAGCTCAGACCAAGGCGAACTCCTAGAAGCCACTGCCGCTCCTCAGTCCAAAGAGTCCCATTGTTGGCAATGTGCGACAGGAGCTCCTTGCTGGGCTTATTCTGCAAGGAAACACCCTCCCAAGCTGAAGCATGCAGCCACTCGGGCAAGGGATGCAGCTGATCTACCTCCATCAGATCTATGACTTCACTTACACGTGCGCTCTGCAGTTTATCCCCAAGCAGCTGTCGGAGATTGGCTTGTGGTTTTGTCTTGACCATCTCCTCCCTCCATTGGCGGAGCATGCTAACACTGCGCATGAATTCTGTTTTACTAGTTGACCAGAGCTTCTTCTTGTCCAAGCCCAAGTGACCTGCCATGTACCCCCAGCGGCCAACAAGCCGGTTGGCAATGACCAGGACAATCCAGTCATTCAGTTGATTACCTGATTGCATTCAAAGGTAGAAAAGAGGAATATACAAAGCCATTTTCTGAGGCAAACTATAACCAGAAAATTTAGAAAACATCAGCACTTATTTGGAGTTAAAAAAAAATAGAAAACTAGACTCGGCAGGAAAAATTATCAAATTGATCAATTCCAGAAAATCTTCAACCTAGCTATGAAAACATTGGCATGTTCAAACAAGCTTAATATGCACTTCTGTAGACGTTTGGGGAAGACAGGAAACGTTTGAAGGAGGGTTTTCGAACAATTCCAACATTTTCTCAAAGTCCACTGAAGCACAAAGGCTGTGATCTTGGAGACGATTAGAAGTGTTGCAACATACTCATGTATGTGTACATTTGCTGGTTTTCTAGATCCGGATAATCCTTTCTAACGCATTTCCGGTCAAAATTACTTGGATAGACTTGACTCTACATGACTGTACTACAACGTAAGTCTCTCTCACGTTTGCAGGAGATGGTGTCATTTCATCTGGCTAGCATAATTGCAGCCAGATTGCTTATGTAATTTACATGACAGCAGGGCATGCCAACCATTCAATGCCAAATTTAGTGGTCCTTCAGCAATCAAATACTTCTTTGCCCAAGAAGGCTCTGTGGCATTGTCCAAGTGCTCACATTAAAGCATTCTTTCTCTAATTACAGAATACAACTGTGAGTAAATTGATTAGTGCTAGGAGATGATGGAACTCTAACAGTGAGTAAATTGATTACTGCTAGGAGATGATGAAACTGTGACCCACTACTTCCTGCAGTGACATCTTTTGAGGCTGCTTCCAGGTTAGAAAGTGCAGTGGCTAGCGACCCAGTCACAACCTGAGAATGCAAGAAACCAGTATCAGATGAACTAAAATCATGATAATTTCACTCTAGTGATCACCATCAGTTGATACTTTTCCAGCATCATTCATTGTTCAACGCGGACAAGAAATTGCCTTCACCGTCAGAACTATACATGTATGTTCAGCTCTGAAGGCTGAAGCTTCCAAAGGCAAAAGTTGACTCCTAGTAACAGGCTAATTTAGAGTTTCTCCCACTAGAAAAATATTCGAGATGAAAACGGGCAAGGATATAGAACGGCTTGGGAATAGGCTTGAACTCCAGCCGGCACTGCCAGAGAGGTATGATAAAATGCTCTACCACTTGGCGAACCCCTTAATTCTTCAGTTGCAACGCATCCTTCCAAATTTGCATGGTTGTGAGATCGGAAGTTTATCCAATTGTTAGTCCTCTTTTGGTAGACGGTGACAATTGTGATGATCGTGATGATGGGTGATAACCATGACAATCGAGGGCACCATTACGTTCCCGGCCGATCCCGTTGGTTTTTCCCCAAGAATATGGAGTTTACAAGAGTCTCACAAGTGACTCACCTTCTTGCAAAAAGTACAATTCCTCAGTTGTCCTGGACTGGAGACTGGGTTTGGCGCAAATGTGCTTCCAGATTGCAACGAGGATGATGAATGGCATCTTGACAAATCAAGCTGTGACACATACCGAAATGGCTTGGGTTTCTCACGGACAAGGCTCAGCAGGCTCACAACACCTCTGTCTGGGAAAGAACAGATCGCAGCACACTTCAGACAAACGTTCTCCAGCCGGATTAAGCCACAGCGGATCATAATCTTGACGAGAGAGGCACGCTGGTGTGCGCTGATGTCTCCAATAATACAGCTAAGGAACTTCAACATCAGCTTGCCATCGCGCTGCAAGAGCACTCTGTCTGATGTGCACACTGGGATATCCTTGGGCAGCTGGTCCAGGGCTTGGTGTGACTGTTTTCGACAGAAGAGGATGGCCTCCATCTTCTCTCTCAGCCAGTGGATGTCAGTACAGACCGGCGTATGAGGTGCCAGCTCAGCAATGAGGAGAGAAGGAATCTCGGCCATGCCTAAGGCAACCAGGTATTCTAGAAACTGCCGAGCGCCATTTAGAGAGCTGTTGGCAAGTGAGATGCATTTGACACTGAGCAGATTCTTCAGTTGGCGAAGGGTCATCCATGAAAGGGATGGTTCCACTCGAGGAAGGATTGGGAGGAGGCGTACCGCATACTGCCAATGGGCCGGAATGCTTGCAGCGCGTGTGGCTAATCGACTGTGAAGAGCAATGTTCAGCTCCTGCAAACTGCTGGCCGGAGTTGAGTTGAAGACCTCACTTTCATTTTTCATGAAGAAATATGTCCCAACAACATGGACAGCATCGGTGCAAGCCTCGCTCACTGCGTGGTGGATGGCTTCGGAGAGTGTTCTTGCCTCGTCAGCATCCTGTGTCTGAGAGTCCATCTCTGTAACAGTTGCCACGAGGATGACTTCAGCCCGCTTCCTTTGCGACTGTGGAGCATCTTCACCGATATCTTGCCGATGTTTTCGGGCAGCAGAAGCAAGCCTTGACAGTGTATGGACAATGTCTGTGACATCTAGTGGTGATGTTTCACTGGTGACAGCAGAGCCAACACCCTGGCAAGCATTGACGCTGCCCAAGTTGAACGTGTGCACATACACAGTATCGCTGGAAAACGGCCTTTTGCTGAGCACTGCACGAGGCTGCTGACCACCACAGTTCAGGACTGACACCAGTACAGCTTCACATGGCCAGTTGTATCGAGGTGTATCACTGCTGCCATCAGGTGAGGAAAGGATTTCAAAGGCTTCCTCGGCTGCCTCCTGCACCTGCTCTGCTTCATGGTCAACCACATTCAACTCCATCTCAGATTGCACCACATGTGTGGAAGATCCCACATCATTGAATGCTGCGAGGTGCGAAGGTCGCGGGACTCTGTCAGCAGAGCCGTTGGCAGCATCTTCATCACCATCAGAATTGGCTTGGCCATCCTCATTTACAACAGTGAGAGTAGGAGCCTGTGATCCAGCAGGATTGACGGCCTTTGCTTTGGCTGATAGAGAGGGAGAGAAGATTTGAACAGCCAGTGTGGACAGCGATCAAACAGAGCACCAGAGAAGGAGTGGGAATGGGGGGATAAGGAGGGACACTCAAAGAGGAAGAGACAAGGGGTGAACAGATAGATACAGAGAGGCAGAGAGAGAAGGGAGTGTGTGAACTGTGTGTGTCTAGATCACTTCACTGGGCACAGTGTTACTGAAAGGATTTCTGCAATCCTACTGATATGAAGCCAATTTGAACTCGCTTACGCTACATTCTAGACATGCAGCTACAGTTTTGCTGTCAAAGTTTACTGGAAACAATCATCAAGAGAAGGGGACTAACTTGACTTGCGGATGAGAGGAGTTCTCACCTTGCCATTGCCTAGGCTTAGTCAGAATTTGAGCTGACGCACGTGGCACATGTGTCAGGAGGCGGCTGGCTCTCATAGAGTAAAGTAGACCACAAATTGGTGCTGCTCGCTGGCTTGCTGCTCCCTCATCTTCCTTCAATGTGGTGTCAAATAGCCTTTCGATTAAATCTGCAGCTTGGTGGCTGGTTGATCCTCCAACAAGGAGCCTTGCTTGCGGTGGCAATACAGCATTGTGTGCCGAAGGGAACCTTCCTGCCATGATCTGACCAACTGATGCTGATCGACTTGAATCTGAAGCATTAACGATGAAGGAAAGTTGACACCATTACGGCCTTCGCTATACCAGCGCTCATTTCTTACTTCCTTCGAATTCTCACAATTGACTTTCGCTTACTCCGGCACAAAATACGAACATTCAATTACTCCACATTCCACTTTGCCTCAGTCATGCAATATAAAATGTAAATGTTTTCTCCAAAATCAAAATTAACTTAAATTTGTAGTGCAATAAACCTGAGCCTGTTTTTTTTGGAAAAATTTCCAGCAGCCCACATCATCACATCAGCCTTACAGCAACAGGAATTTCACAATAGTGATGGCTAGCTAGACCTGCCACTGGCTTTGCCAGTAAGCTAGTAAAGCATCATATGGAAGACGTCTACAGCTGTGAGATTCAATGAAGTCAACAAAAATTAGAAAGTTCCCTTCTGTAATACTATGTTCCTTCCATGATGTTATGTTCCTTCCGTGATATGTTCCTTCTGCGATATTATGTTCCTTCTGCGATACCATGTCCCTTCTGTAATACTATGTTCCTTCTGTGAAACTATGTCCCTTCTGTGATACTATGTTCCTCCTGTAATACTATGTCCCTTCTGTGATACTATGTCCCTTCTGTGATTCTATGTTCCTCCTGTGATCTACTATGTCCCTTCTGTGATACTATGTCCCTTCTGTGATACTATGTTCCTCCTGTGATACAATGTCCCTTCTGTGATACTATGTTCCTTCTGTGATACTATGTTCCTTCTGTGATACTATGTCCCTTCTGTGATACTATGTTCCTTCTGTGATACTATGTCCCTTCTGTGATACTATGTTCCTTCTGTAGTACTATGTCCCTTCTGTGATACCATGTTTCTTCCGTGATACTATGTCCCTTCTGCGATACTTTGTTCCTTCTGCGATACTATGTTCCTTCTGTGATACTGTGTCCCTTCTGTGATACTATGTTCCTTCTGTTGATTCTATGTCCCTTCTGTGATACTGTAGTATGTCCCTTCTGTGATACTTTGTTCCTTCCGTGATACTATGTTCCTTCTGTGATACTATGTTCCTTCTGTGATACAATGTCCCTTCTGTGATAGTATGTTCCTTCTGTGATACTATGTTCCTTCTGTGATACTATGTCCCTTCTGTAATACTATGTTCCTTCTGTGATACCATGTCCCTTCTGTGATACTATGTTCCTTCTGTGGTACTATGTCCCTTCTTTGATACTATGTTCCTTCTGTAACACTATGTCCCTTCTGCGATGCTTTGTTCCTTCTGCGATACTATGACCCTTCTGTGACACTATGTCCCTTCTGTGATACTACCTTCCTTCTGTGATACAATGTCATTTCTGTGATACTATGGTCCTTCTGTGATACTATGTTCCTTCTGTGATACTATGTTCCTTCTGTGATACTATGTTCCTTCTGTGATACTATGTTCCTTCTGTGGTACTATGTCCCTTCTGTGATACTATGTTCCTTCTGTAATACTATGTCCCTTCTGCGATACTTTGTTCCTTCTGCGATACTATGTTCCTTCTGTGATACTATGTCCCTTCTGTGATATGATGTTTCTTCTGTTGATTCTATGTCCCTTCTGTGATGCCATAGTATGTCCCTTCTGTGATACTATGTTCCTTCTGTGATACTATGTTCCTTCTGTGATACTATGTTCCTTCTGTGATACTATATTCCTTCTGTGATACTATGTTCCTTCTGTAGTACTATGTTCCTTCTGTGATACTATGTCATTTCTGCGATACTATGTTCCTTCTGTGATACTATGTTCCTTCTGTGACACTATGTCCCTTCTGTGATACTATGTCCCTTCTGTGATACTATGTCCCTTCTGTGATTCTATGTCCCTTCTGCAATGCTATGTTCCTTCTGTGATACTATGTTCCTTCTGCGATGCTATGTTCCTTCTGTGATACTATGTTCCTTCTGTGATATTATGTTCCTTCTGTTGATTCTATGTCCCTTCTGTGATTCTGTAGTATGCCCCTTCTGTGATTCTATGTCCCTTCTGTGATACTGTAGTATGTTCCTTCTGTGATACTATGTTCCTTATGTGATACTATGTTCCTTCTGTGATACTGGAACAATCAACTCCACTGGTCCATCTCTCTCTCTCTCTCTCTCTCTCTCTCTCTCTCTCTCTCTCTCTCTGTAGATCTCTCCCACTCTCCTACCCTCTTTGTGTTTTGCCCCGTCATCCGTTTCTCCCTCGCCTTTGAAATATTAATGAAGCCGTGGTGGCTTATGTAATGGGTCTACCATCCAGCTGAAGCGACAAGTCGGTTTATATGTTGGCAACTGTCCATTACTGTACGGCTTAGGGAAGATACAATCCCTGTTGGCATGAATTATAACTCTCACCCTATACAAGGGACAGGAATATGGTTTCACAGAATAAAGATAGCCTTCAAGTCACGGCAAGACTTTAGTCGGACCCCTTGAAGAGCTGTTGCAAACACTTGCTCGCTTGTTGCCTTTGACTTGAGTGTTTGTTACATTGGCGGCAGCGGTGGGATTACTTCGCAATATCTTTTACCCATTTGGTGGTTTGTTACCCCGGTGAATTACTTCCCATTTCTTATTGCTTTTAACGAATTAACATCCGAATTCGAAGATGGATCCAGACCAATCTCATCCCGACGACTCTCATTCTTCCCCGATTCTATGCTGGAAGAATTGAGAGACTTGTGATTCTTGGCTCCAGCATTTCAGCCACTACTTGTAGAGAATCGTCAATGGATGTTACCGGATCACCACACCACTGCAAGCTAGGCAGTACGACTTTCAGGTTCGGAGCTTTTGACGTACCTGAAATCTATTCTGGGTGTGGAAGAGCTCTTTGAGAGTGTGGCGGGAGCCTTACACGAGTTTTTCTTACTCTTCCACTAGAGAAAACCAAATTCCGCCCTCGGAAGGGGTGTGCAGGAACACTCTAATCATCTCCCGTCAGACATAAAAAGTTTGTACAACAGTACAAATGCTATCCCCTGGCTCCAAGGCAGAAGTGCTAACATTGCACATAAATATGTTGTTCATGTTTTTCAAACTCCAAATTCAACCTGACGAAGGCAAGGACAACCTTGCCGAAACGTCGTTATAATAAAAACTGTGCGGTGGAGAAAATTGAGAACTAAAATCGCAATAAACATGTCCCAGCAAGAAGTAGAACCGTCAGAAGAGCAGTCATTTAGCGAATGCGGCCTTTCACTGGATCCTGTTGTGGTGGATACCTTGCTGGGGACCAGTTCTACGATGGATTGACCTTGGCCTCTCGATAAAGGCTTTTTCGAAACAAGCTTGTCGGCGCTTTGTTGCGGCGTGCAACAGAGCAGCCCCATCGAGTGAATATGCCTCAGGCTTCGCTCCAGGCGTGGATGCCTCCATCGAACGATGCTGCCTTCGTCGAGCGTTTCTACCTCCATCGACGCAGAGCCTATACGTCATGGACGTGAGCAGTTAGTCTCCGTCACTTGTAAGTTTTCAGGAGTTTTGAGCCGCCAGACTCTGACCGATATCGAACTCAAAAGCATGAGAAGTAAGTCTCCGTCAGGCTGAAATGTCGACAAAATTTGAGCAGTAAGACTCCACAGACATCGAAAGTGTGAGCAGTAAGACTCCCACACTTCAAGTTGTGACAAATTGAGCGGTCGGACACCGCCAGACGTCAGCCCGTCAATATGGAGACAGCTGTGCTCGTCGGTCAGCATCACTGGCCGTTGAGTCAGCAGACGCGCCTGTGGAGACAGAATCGACTGTTGTATTGTATGTTTCTCACTTTTTCTGCAGGAACTAGTTCCTGAAGAGCGGACACCAATTGCAAAGTGCTGTCCTTTAAGCCTACACTGGATTCCGAGTCGTCGGAGCCAACCTGAGATTTTCTCATTGCACAAGCTTTTGAAAGCTTCTTCTGTGCCCTGTTCCAGTTTCTTTGCTGTTTTGAGGTTGCCTGGTTCTTTTTCAACCGGTTTTTTTCTCCGACGCATGCTGCCAGCCAGAGCAGGAGGTTTTTCCCTGGTAGCAAAAGCTTAAAATTAATCCTGGCGCCAAGCACCTCCGTTCCTGTACTCTTAAGTAGTTTTTCTTTTTTGTGCTTTCTTCATCACTGGCATGACATCCTGCATGTGCATGCTAGGTAAAAGGCTGATGGAGAGATGGGCAGGGGCAGGAGGTTGAGGGAGATCACTGTAGAAGAGTGTGGGTGATTTCTGTCAATTATTGAGCTGTCATATCGAAATGTTCCAGCGAACTTTACAGGCTTCCGTGTTGGCCGGAATTGTGCATTCGTGCATTGAAATCCCGC
>JAOWAR010149667.1:0-11450 GCA_028571005.1 Clathrina lutea
GGACGTTTTTGCCGTTTTTTTTGCGCTGAGAAGGATTTTTTCTTGCGTTTGACCCACAAGCGGAAATGTACGTGACACGAATGATCTGTGACAGACACACGCACACACACACACACACACACGTCAATTATCGTCTGTGGAGCCACCTACAGTCCCTACGGGCCTGAGGGTAGCAATAATTGTACTGTACTCCGTACTGAGACCAGGATTGATCATTGTGCTGTACTCCGTACTGAGGTCAGGATTGATAATTGTGCTGTACTCCGTACCGAGGCCAGGAGTGCTGTACTCCGTACTGAGGCCAGGATTGATAATTGTACTGTACTCCGTACTGAGGCCAGGATTGATCATTGTGCTGTACTCCGTACCGTGTGAGGCCAGGATTGATCATTGTGCTGTACTCCGTACTGAGGCCAAGATTCGAACCTGTGCCACCAAATTGCCTAGCAGATGAGAATTAAATTACTGGTCCGCTACACCATCGTGTGATCCTCAAAAGGGATGGGCAATGACGCAGTTTCTAGGTCACGCTATGCCGCCCACCTCAAAGTAAGGATGATGGGATGGTATAGTAGCCAGTAAGGCGACTCTCGTCTGCTAGGCAATTTGGTGGCTGGGTTTGAGTCCTGGACTCATCACTTACATGTTTTACTAGCTATGAAATTCCATGTAAGAGACACTCACAGCGAGAAACTTGTTAAGAAAAAGATGTTCAGACGTTTTGGCGTTCAACACCATTGTCAGTTGGAAGGCAAGAAAACTGCATTGGAAGGTATACATAGGGTTTTAGAGGTCACATTGGAATTCTGGATATAGTAGTGTTGTACTATGTACATGGTCTATGGTGTGCCCAAAACGGAGATGTAGATATTTCGTGCAAGAGAGAAGGGATAAGTCAGGCAGACTAGTACCACTGTAGTACTAGTATACGGGAGCAATAAACAAATCTACCCGGATATGAGGGAATTTTTTGAGGGGAGAAAGAAGGGGGAGTTTAGGATTGTATGTGTGCATGCTTAGGGGAGGAAACCAGTTCCGAGGTCTTCCTGACAGCGGTTGAGTTCTGCTTGGTTCTGGCAGACGGCGAAGGCTTCTTTCATGTTTAGCCGGAGAATATCACGGTCCTGGTCGATGATTTAGAAAAGGATCCATGGGATGGTGGTCGGGTGGCGGCTTCCATAATCAGGATCCGTGAGATGGTTACTGGTTCGCCGAAAGCCGAAGTTGTAGATTGCTTCTTTGCTGCGTAAACGTGTTCTTAGGCATGGTCATGTAGGTTTCCTGTTGTCATGCTGACATAACGGTCGTAGATAGCACATGAAGCTTCGTACACAACAAATGATTGTTCACAAATATCTCCTGCTGGGCAGGCCCTTGAATGGTATCTGGAGGCCGTTTCGGAATTCTTGACGGGCAGATGTAGATTGTCCGAATGTTACGTCTGTTGACCACGCAAGCTAGGATGTTGTGTCTTAACAGTAATTCAATACTCAGTGGTAGATATTCTTGGAGTTTTGGTTATTTATAGCTTAATATTTATCCCAGCAAGGCCATCCACTGTGAAGCTAGAATATAGCATGTACTGGGTTAAGTACCAGCTAATGCATCATATTTATCATTAATGAAGCT
This sequence comes from Clathrina lutea, assembly GCA_028571005.1. Lineage (NCBI taxonomy): Eukaryota > Metazoa > Porifera > Calcarea > Clathrinida > Clathrinidae > Clathrina > Clathrina lutea. The sequence continues at coordinate 1,630 of JAOWAR010149667.1, forward strand.
TGCTGTCTTTATAACCGTACTATGTGACTTCAGCGAATGTTTTGGTTGTTACATACTTTTTTCAATTTCCTGAGGGGTGCATGCTCTATCTGAGTTCCACTGTAAGCAGTTTCAGCTGTAACTCCACTGCTGCAGAAGCCTACAATAGATGAACACTTTTCATGATCTTTTCTATTTTTGAATTCACTCGAGCCCATCACACAGACCAGGGCAATCTTTTAATTCAGCAGCCAACCGTAAGTCAGCATAAAAGATAAGAGTGATGCTGAAATGTTGCATGATGCTCAAAAGTTCCGTGCCGGTTAGCATGAATATTTTACTAGCTGGTAGGCGTGATCATTACAATAAGAAGTGGTGTCAGGTAATATACCTACTTCCTTATCCATGCTATTTGAAAATACGATTTGATTGTGAACATGCATGTCCTGATTCTCTTGCACTTGGCCTGAATAAACTCATTCAGAAAGTGGAGAGCTGCCAGCGGCAGTGTGCGGATGCACTCTCCCATCATCCTTCAGACACGGTGCTGGTGTGTGTGGTGGGACCTCAAGGGTCGGGCAAGTCAACATTGCTTCAATCACTGAAAACATCCCGCTTCTCCTCCATTGTACAAGAGAGCACTGTTTGTACTCGAAGCTGCTCTCTGAACTCAACTCCAAGCATTGAGGTGCAGACGTGGGATGACGACGACCTCTTCTACCAAGTACTGGACTGTGGAGGACGGAACAGCACACAGGTTTCCATGGAGATTACCTTGGTTTCAAGCCGTGCTCCAACGGTCAACATCCTTGTACTGTCATGGGATGGTTCTGTTGCATCGATCGAAGGGGACATATTCCACTGGTGTGGAGTTCTTGCAAGTGTCCGGGAAAGACCAAAGTGGATGACCCGGCAACAGCTGATTGTTGTCGTCAACATCCGTAATGAGTTTCCATGGCAGCAGGTAGACGGGTTGGCAATCAGCAAGGTGTTGCAGCACGTGTCGAAGCGATTCACTCAATACTTCAAGGTCTTCTCCGCTCCGATTGCGCTGGACTGCCGAAAGGCATACAGCGCAAAGATGTCATTTCTGAGAGGCGTGATAGCAGAGACTGCGTCTAAGGCACTCAGAGTAAGAGCTGCGAAAAAAGCGTTCAAAACCTTCAGTCAAAAACTATAAATATCTAAACAGTGTACTAGCCTTACATGGGCAAGGAGTCAAGATGAATATAGCAGTGCTTATAGTCATTAACATTTCAGTGCCAGTCCTTCTCCCTCCCCGTCCCTCTTTCTCCCTCTCTCTACCTTTCTCTAGTTCTGAATCCTCGGGTGTTCTCCAGTTCTGCCCTTAACTTTCTTCACAAATGCTCTCTTCCAGTTGGCACCATCCCAGCCAGCATTGTGTCGACACATTCAGCGTGTTTTGCCGCGTCTGAGACAGACCTCGCACCTGATCGTACCGGTGTCCAATCTACACCATGAGCTAGCACGAGTGTCCGGTCAATGGAAGGGCAAGCTCCGACCTGGCATGGTTACGCAATCGATGACCTCAGCTGTCACCGTACTCTCACACTGGAAGGAGGTGAGAGAGAGAGAGAGAGAGAGAGAGAGAGAGTAATGAGACTCGGACAATGTCTTGATTTAAAAGAAACATCTACCGTTGGCGAAACGAGCTTGCTTTCATTTCCTGAAAAGGTTGCCGTCTTCAAACTCACAGAGTGTTAGGATGTTTCTACCACAAAGTGTTTTCACAGCATGAGTACCATAATTGCCCGTCAAAGAATGTCAGCAGTGAGACAGTGAGATTGCAAGTTGTTTTTGACAGGATTGATAACCTTATCGATCTGAGTTGTGCCGGTTTAATCCTCACTGGTACAGCAATGTGAAGGTGTTCAGAGTTTCACATGTCAAGACCGCACTCAGCTACTTGTGGTTTATCCTTAGAAATCGCACGACTGGAGGCACTTTCTTCTTTTCACATTTCATGTCTTATCAGATTATCATACTCTGTCACACTCCATTCAGTTTGCAGTAACGGTCTGTCGTGATCTCCAGGACACACCTCTGCCGATGTATTTGAAGAGAAAAGGGCAAGGCTAAGCTAAGATAAGGGTGATCACCACCGTTTTTCTTTCCGTTTTCTCTCCTGAGCCTCAATAGGTCAAATCAATGCTGGTGGGCGGTAAAACACACTAAATTACATCAAACTTGTCACCCTTCCCCCCGGTCTCTGCCTTCGCGCCTTGGTGGGAACTCTTGGTGGGAGATGACTTAGTCAGAGGAATTGCTGTTTTTTTTTTGGTTATGTTGGGCGCAAAGATGCATTGTTTTGCTCTGATACAACCTGCTATAGCTTTTTCAGCACAGCATGAGGTTGGAAAAGGTGACTAGTCGGCCTCGGTGCCAGTGCGCCTCAACATGCATGAGCACACAAATCAGTCCGATCAGTCTCGAAAATCAGTGAAGCAACTTTCCCGTTTAAGTGAATATGTTTTCTTTTGCACACACACACACATTAACCAATGCAGGTGGTCGGTGAGAAACAATGAAATAAAACGAAGCGCCGTAATTCAAAATAATTGTTCAACCTCCTGGAAGTTTGCTATAATTTTAGCCATTGCATCAATATCGGGGCTCCCCTCTACAACCCACTCATATGGGTTGCCATGGCAACTTGGCATTCAGGCAAGCGTGACTTTCTTCAGTGAGCAGAAAGAGCCTGAGTTTTTTTCTCCTTGCTTTCAGATAATTCCGTTGAAGTGTTCTCGGTTCTCGGGTCAAGTTATTGTCAACCCTTCCTTGGTCATGCGCAGAATGTTTGAAACCTTCTCCCATCGTCATGACAACAATGCTCTTTTCAAAGACGGCCGTGCTCCTCGGCGAAGTGTGGAGAAAGTGTTGGAGTGTGGTGAGCTAAAGGGAGGCGTGCTCTTGCAGCTCGCAACCAGTCTCGACCTGTGCACCATCGACAGCAACGACGTTGTCTGTCCAGCGATTATCACCTCTTCGTTTCAACCAGATGACTGGAGCAGCTCCGTGGAATGTCCTGCGGACAAGATTGTCATTGGTGGGAGTCGTCTTATGTCTGAAAATGCCATGCCACTCTCTCCGGCTTCCTTCTGTCATTTGCAAACAAAGATACTGGCCACTTTCTCCAACAAATCGCAATTCTCTGTCCTTCTTCGTGCCAACATGATCAAGGTATCCAATCACCATGGTGACCAAGAGGAAGGAATTCTTCTCCTTCACAATGGTAACGTTGCTCTTGATGTAATCGTCTTTGGTTGTCATGGCACGATCACATCATGCCACAGCCTTCACAAGCAACTTCTTCAGATTGTCAGTCAAATGGCGACTTGTTTCAGTCCTGGGACGGCGCTCGATCGGAAAGTCGTCAGTTCTCGTGAGCTGCTTGCACTCAGAGTTGCGAAAAGCACAAGCACGGCTCGAGTTGTGTACAGTCGAGACGTGGTAAAGGCAGCCTTGAACTCTTGTCAGGAGGTGGAAGGAGGGAAGGAAGGTGTGAAGGAGGCGGCCCACACACTGCTTTTCCTTCCTGAAACGCACATCACTCAACTAGGCAAGGCCCACAAGGAAGCATTCTGCAAAACCATGGACGCCATGTGCAGGACAGGTCACCATGACGACTGGAAAGGGCTGGCTTGTCACATTGGAGTTGCCCCATTTTATGTGTGCAAGATAATCTCCATGAGATGGCCAACTAACGAGCTTCTAAAGCATTGGTCCAGCCAACCGGACAGCACCATTGACAAACTTGTGGCAGCTTTGCAGAGGTTTGATCACCTTCAGGAAGCAGCTGACATTTTGCAGGAGGGTAGTAACTGTGCTAATAGCTGAAAGTGGATTTGACTGAGAAAGAACGTTTACAGCCAGGGGTGTCACAATGATGTCAGGGGTAACACACATACACACAATGATGTCAGTGGTGACACACATACACACAATGATGTCAGACTAATCGGCAATAATAGTGGATGTGTGGTCGCTATGTCAGATCACCATGAGCAATGATTGAATGTAGATCTCTGCATGTTCAGCGTACACATGCACAGGCAATGGCCAATTATGATTATGAATCACTCTAGGTTGGTGTTGGGGGGATGACTGTGGTTAATGGAGCTAGGTGACTAGGTCAGTATTTCGTTATGTCTAGCTTGGATGATTTGCGCGTCGCTGAACTCAATGTGTTTTTTGCCCTTCCTGTTCTCTTCGAGTGACTGGCCACAAGTCAGAACTGGTTGAACAGTATGTCTACAAACATCTCTGGCAGTCCCCTCTCAACTGTCACAAATTTTCATTATTTTATATACGGAGAGTACACCTGTTCGTACTTTCTTGTTCCAGTTGTTTGGCTCAGACTAAGAATTTTCGTTGATGCAGAGGACTTTGTGAAGTCTATGCGTGCAGCGCAGCTACAACCTTCCTTTGCATCTGCAGGTTCTTGTGAAGAAGGTCAAGAACCGAGTAATCTCAGGTTCCTGTCTAGAAGATCAGGAAACGAGTAATCTGTCGTTGAGCATCGCACCGTAGCCTGTCCAATCAGGTGGGACAACCCTGCCAAGGGACTGACGAAATCCAGGCTCGGATGGCTCCATCCCTGTCGACTTTTGATCATGAATAAAGAATAGGCGGGACGCTCCACAGTCCGCCCCGACCACGATCTTACACACATCCATTCACTTCTAACTCTGGTTTTGAATTTTCCTGAATTCTGTAAGTGGTCAGCTGTACCTTGAAGCTGAGCTGTTGCGGAAGAACAAAAGAATTCCTCTCTACCACCCTCCGCTGAGAAGTTAAACTGCGCCTTTCTCTTGATGGCCTAGTCCAAAGAGAGTGGTACTCCATCTCTTCATGGCCGCCATTAAAGTGAACGCCACATATGTAGCTCGAAACCTAGTTCTCTCTCTGACAAAAATTCTTCGCTGTGCCGTCCACGATTTGGGCAGTTTATCGCTTTTGAGGCTCTGTCGCCCGACAACATTCGACGAAGTTGCCAGACGAGCGCCTTCGCTGTGATGTTGAGCGCTTCTGCGGCAAGGGTGTATTTCGCATCATAGTAGTAGGATTCGGGATATCCAGAATCCCCTCCAACAAATCCAAGATTGGTTTCAAAAGGGTAGAGCTGAGCGGCGCGATCTTGATACTGTCTCTCCTGCCATTTGACTTTTCGTGGGTTCGCATTCAGTCTCTGTGACACTGGGCGTGGCTGCGACCCATTGTCCCCTACATGAGAGCGGATCAACGTAGGGCCGCATTGTAAGCAACTGCATGCTCACGCACGTTGGCTTGTAAGGCCATGGCGCCTCCATGCATAGGATGCGCTTGCCCGGCTCGTCATGATTGTCCGTCGCAACCCAAGGGCCAAGGCAAATTGTTTTAGCTCGACCTTTCCTCGACGGTCACACATAGTTAGCTCAACCTTTCCTCAACAGTGACTGAGAGGCGGGTGGCGGAGCGATCATGAGGGGTCTGACGGATGACGGTAGCTAAAGACGTTGACCGGCATTATGACTATGGCGATTATGTGTAACGGTACTTGCATAGCTCTCCATAAGCACACCTCTCGTCTCCTGCCAAGAAATTTTCGATACCATTTGTCAGTCACGGACGTGAATGGGTTTTGCTTTTACGAATGACAAAAGGTTTTTTCACCCGTGCCTGTACGTGGCTTCATCATGGTCCCCTTGCGCAATCATTTCCTTGCGACCTATCATAGTCAAGGGCAATAGAAGAATAGTTGTTATGACTAGCCTTCTTTTCAGGCACATGATCTACAATGCAGAATATTGTGCGGAATCCCTTCAAACAAGCCTCCCAAATACGCCTCTGTGCTGGCCCAAAGCTTCGCTGCATCGCATGGGAGACTTTCTCCGAAGAAGGGGAGCTACCAAGACCAAGACAAGCTTTCGTGCCTATTGGCAAATGTTCCATGCCATCATCGCAGAGAACATCGGTCTTCGCGGTGGTCATTGCCAGGTAACCACCAGTCTGTTTCAAGTGTGCCACTAGCTCCAAACCAATCGCCCCATAGACAACAGCAAAACTCCAGTCCATTCATCCTGCATGTGTGTGAGGTCTGCTCGGGCAACTGAGTGTCTGTCGAAACTCGAGGATAGCTGGAGATGCAGAAGTGACTATCTGAAATGAGAGGACATACATGTATGCACATGATATCAACATCAAACTTATGTATTGTTGTACGTACACTAAATCATGGTTACCGTGGTTACCGTATTTTCTCTAATAAAAGCCCGCCCCTCTTATTTTTTCAACCTACCCTAAACCTGGGTTTCTAATGGAGACTGCGCCAGTGTTAGAGACCGTGCTTCTATTTTTTCAACACAACAAATTTGTTGAAAGGATCATCAAAAGACTGCCATAAGCAGCGGTACCGGTAAGTGTTAAATCTTAAAATGATACAGGCATACGGTATACATAATTCTCCCGCTCGATTTTCCAATAGCGCCGCACGTTCTTATTGGAGACCACCCCCTGTACCTTTGGAGACCGCGCTCTTATTGGAGACTGCGCTTTTATTTATTTGTCGCCCCCTGTACCTGCGCTACTATTGGAGACTGTGCTAGTCATGATTGGAGACCCACGCTTATATTAGAGAAAATACGGTATTCCCACCGTCAGGAACTTAGGGACTGGAGGTGGTTCCACAAGCTATAATTCATGCGTGTGTGTGTGTGTGTGTGAGCGTGTGAGTGTGTGAGTAAGAGTGTGTGTGTGTGTTAAAGAATATTGTATAGTGTGTGTGTGTGTGTGTGTGTGTGTGTGTGTGTGTCAAAAAGAAGAAGAAAGGCGCCAGACGAACGGCGAGCACGACACACGAAGAAAAGGAAAAAGCAAAGAAAAATACAAGAGCAGTGTGTGTGTCTGCGTGTGTCTGTGCGTGTGTCTGTATACTCTGTGTTGCATGATGATATCAGGACACTGACTTAGCATTCTTGTCCTGAAGCTGGTGCAACGGGGCAGCAATCGTCGCAAAGTCCCGGATGCATTGTCGATAGTACTGGAAAGTCCCAGGAGAGACCTCAGCCGCTGGACATTAAGGTTTGGGGACAAAAATTGGCACAAATAAAAAATGATGCCAGGCACCTTAAACTGAATGTTATCATAGCAATAACCAATATTATGTGCAAATTGATGTTCAGCGTCCTGAAAATGACGTTACAAAAGGCTGAGGGCAGAGGGGTCTGCAGCTGCTCGCAGTTTGCTCTTCACCCGTGCCATAGCTGCTTGGACTGGCTCCCAGTTGAACTTCCTCAAGCGCTGCTTCAGTTGCCGAAAAGTGGTCGCTTCAAATCCTCCAGAATAGGCTTTGGCCTTCAAGGCAGCCCAGAAATCTTCAATTGGCTGAAGGTGCGGCACATTTGGGGGTTTGCCTCTTTGGGGATGAACGGTATGCTTTCATCTTCCACCAACTGGGTGGCCTTTGTGTAATGGCAGCTTGCCAAGTCGGGCCAAAAGATATATGTTTTGTTGGTGTGGTGCTCAGTCTTCGAAAAATGGGCTTCAGTCATTGCAAAATGCACTCTTGTCGATAGAGATCACCATTCATGGCAGTTTGCAAGGCAGAAGAAAGGCTCACTGTGTCCCCTTGGGCTGATGGCAAGCCACACCAGTCACTTCGCCTGAAATTTTTTTGTTCTTCTGGTGGCGTGTTTTCCTTGTTGGAAGAGTGAAACCCAGCATTGCTGGTGTATCATCATGCCGGAGAGGAAAATAGGATTCATCTTCCATGACAAGCTCAATATCTGAGGATGGCTTGCAAAAATTCCTGACCATCCTCCTGCATCTGGTTCTTTGCATGGCATCTGTCTCAGCGCTCCAATCTGGGCATCTCTGCCTCTTGTAGTACTTCATACCACTGTCAGCCAAATACCGACATACCGGTGGCCTACACCAAACCTGGCTGCCAGTTTTCTCTGGGATAATTCCTTCTTTTCCTGTGCAGCCTTGTACAGCTGCTTCCTCTTCTTCTTTGGCATCTTCTCAGCAGGTTGTCCGCTTCCAGGCTTCCTCTCCAATGTTTCTCCGTTCTCCACTTTCCTGATGATGTTGTAAATTGTCTTTTGTGCAAGTCCCATCTCCCGTTGCACAGTGTAATTTTTCCCTTTCTTCTCATGCTCTTTGTAAAACTGTCCAACCACATCTCTCTTCTGCTTTTGTGTTAAACCCTCCATCTTGATGATTTCTCCATCAATGGCCATTTTGCACCTTTGCAACCTTCCCATGGTAATGTAGATTTAAGGCACCACAACACTTACGGAAATAATAAACGTCAGAGTCTTCTCTGCTACCTTTAACCTTGTGCCAACTTTTTGGCCCCAACCCTTACTTGGTATTGGCCAGGTGGCGACTGCAGAAACCTTGGTTGGGTCAGTGGCCATAACCAGATAAAAACTGAGCAAGAATGCTCCAAATCCTCATGAGATGAAGAACTGAAGACAACGATGTCATTCAAGTACACCAGACACATTTCCTATTGCAAACCAGCGAGGACAGGTGTCATGAGCCGCTGGAACTGATGTTGCCGGGGTATTGCACAATCCAAAGGGCATGACATGAAATCTGAACAATCCGGTGCAGACTTCTCCTATGCGTTGTGGCATGCGTTGTGGTCGAGTGCGGCCTGCCAGTATATCCGCTTGACAAGTCTATGGTAGGGAACAGCTTGGCACATTCCATCACTCGATCCACTACACAAGTTGGGCAGCCATTGTCCTGAAAGATGGATTTCAGCATAGATCTGATTCTCATTTGCCAAGGTCGATTCGGAGCAAATTCTTATTGGCCATGACGTTAGCAGCCGAATGAGAGCAATCTTCTGCTGCGTGGGAGCAAGAGTCCCACTGCATGTACAGTCCGGTAAACGTCAGTTTCCGATACACAGAGCGATACATGTACCGGTATATATATATGTCTATCACTCTAAAGACAGATCGTTTTGAAACCATAGCTCACGTCTTTTTCCTTTCACATAATTTGTCAATTAACTTAATAAACGTAACACCAACAGACAATAAAAGTTTCAAAGAAAGCTCTTTAACACCAATTGATAGCCGAACCAGAGGCTTTTCGCCTAATCCTCCTCAGTCAGGAACGGTGAGACTCCATCTGTGCAAGATGTAAAAGGAGCGGTAATGGTAAAGAACTGTTGAAACTGTTTACTTAAATGTCACTTGACAAGCACAAGTTGAGAAGTATAGGAGGTGCATCGTGAGTTATAACCTGACCAAATTAGGTGACAAAATTGTGAAAAGGAGCAAATCAGAGCAGTAAAACACGTGCATGTCAAGGAAACAGCTGCAAAGATGTGACAAGTTGCGCAAGCGCGAGGAGCCACCGCAGGCCAATAGGCCCACCAACTTGCCACTTGAAGTCGGAGTCACTGGCCGGGCTAAATGCGGGTTACTTGCCAGGTGAAATCAGAGTTACTTCCCAGGTGAAATCCGAGTTAGTTTGTCAGGTAAAGGGCGAATTGCTTGCAAGGTGAAAATCGATGTTCTCTTTCACGTCACGAGAGCAAACTTTGACTTTCAGGTGAAATGCGTATCGCCGTCACTTGCCAGGTAAAATGCCAGTTACTTCCCGGGAGAAATCGAAGTTTGTCTTTCGCGTTACGAAATCCGGACGTTTTTGCCGTTTTTTTGCACTCAGAAAGATTTCTTCTTGCGTTTGACCCACAAGCGGAAATGTACGTGACACGAATGATCTGTGACAGACAGACAGACAGACAGACAGACACACGCACACACACACGTCAACAAGTTGCGCAAGCGCGAGGAGCCACCGCAGGCCAATAGGCCCAC
>JAOWAR010149678.1:0-11448 GCA_028571005.1 Clathrina lutea
GCACGTCTGAACACTTTATAGCAAAGCGCCCAGTGCCACACTTGTGGGTCGCAAGCCAACATGAAAACCACATGAGCACGTGAAGTAACCATGGTAACAAACATAAAAATGTCTTGTTGACCATGAGAACCACACTGGCCATGCAGTGAACACGACAGCAAGCGGCCACAAGTCTAGCAAAGCTCTTGCCTATTGTCAGGGACCGTGTGTGTGTGTGTGTGTGTGTGTGCGTGCGTGTGTGTGTGTGTGTGTGTGTGTGTGTGTGTGTTATTGATGCATTGCTAGATGTCTCGACTGCTTAGTTGAACATCTTTGGTCCACACTTGTCACACTGGCATAGCTTCTCCAGTGTGTGTCCTTTGGTGTTCTGCCAGATAATTGGAATGGTTAAAACGGCCCGGTTTCTCTGGTGTGTGTCCTTTGATATTTTGCACGGGTACCTGCTGGGTAAATGTCTTTCCACAGTTGCCACACTGATACGAGTAAGACTCCAGCGTGTGTCCTTTGATGCCTTGCCAGGGTACCTGACTGGGTAAATCAGTCTTTCCACACTTGTCACACTAGTGTGGCCTTTCTCCAGTGTTTGTGCTTTGATGTCTTTCCAAGGTGCCTGACCGGCTAAAATATCTTTCCGTAAATGTCACACCACTGAATATGGCCTTCTTCCACTGTGAATCCGGTGGTTTACCATGAAGTATATTGGTTCTCTGAACGCCTCGCTGCACACCCCACGTAGGAAGGGCTGCTCTGCGAAGTGCATCCTTTCATGGTATAGAAGAAAACTTCTGGTGAGGAAAGGATTTCTACATACTACACAATGACGTAAATTATTCCTAGACCAACGCTGTGCCGTTTCCACTCCTGGTCGTTCTTCGTCATCTTCTAGTTTTTGCTTGATCTCTGGTTGAGCTGTTGATGAATAATCCACTTGTTGAGTGCCCTCATCCGAGATAGATGGAAGTGGCTTTAAGTATTCTGCCTTAGGATATTCCAGTGTCTCCACATGCGCTTTGCTCTTGCGACTTGAAATGTAAAGCTTGAAGGAGAGGCAGCGCCGACTGCTTCTTCACAGCTTACTTTAGTGTATGTCTCCAGTTGCGTTTTTTCATTACAAGTCGGACAAGCATGATCTCTGGTCACAGGGGACACTAGACAACACTAGACGTCCCCGAGTAAAAGTACAAGTACAATGCAAAAGAGAGGTCTTTTAAGAGTCTTGACCTGCATGAGTGTCAACATCCACTTCTTCTCTTCCCTTTTGATCTGCTTTTGTCAACATTGACATTCTCAGCTGTCCGCAAGACGTCGGCAGCTATTCGTCGCCCACTGTACAGTTGACGATACTGTATCTAGAGTCCAGATAATCGGCGTGGGTAGGTTGATGCACCGGACAAAGTAAGTCTCCCCGCTTCTTTTTGAGGGTTTTGTTACTTTGTTGGCTGGGCATGAAGGAAAGGTAGGATCTAGGAGTGCACAGGTAGAAGGAAGGAGGATTACACCCGTTGTCACGACACGAGACTATGTGCCAAAAAACAATCAACCACAGCGGCGTCGACAGGAATTGCAGGATCTAGGAGTGCACAGGTGGAAGGAACGAGGGTTACACCTTCGTCACGACACGAGACTACTTGCCAGAAAACACCGCAGCGGCGTCGACCGGAATTGCCATATATACTGCGGAAGACTGCGGACACTTTTAGCACACACCGCGGGTCAGGTGCAGTCGCGAGTTCTGGAAAGTACTGACAAAGTAGTGTTCACTACTCCATTACGTACGTACTGTACCATGCATCGGTGACATCAGGTGTTAGCTTGCAGGTGCAGAGCAAAGGCAGCTGATTTAGAAATGAACGGAAGAAGAACGGAAGAAAAGGAAGGAAGAAGGAAAATTACTTCTAACTTGCAGATGTTGAGCTGGAAGAGGTGGCCATTTTTCAAAATGCGTTGCTTGTGGTCTTTTCTTTGTTTTCTTGTGGTGCAATGCAGGCTGGCTCTCTCTTTGGTGAGGTTTCCGTACTCTTCAGCGACACCCCGAGCATGACGGTGTGAAAAGGAAGATAGTCTGTACGTTGCGACTCGCTCAAGGCACACTGGGAGGTGACTTCCTCGTCAGAAGTGTTGCTTAGCAACATTATGCAAGATAGCAGTTTCCTAGCATTTAGCTTTTACTTCAGGCTTGCAAACTTTGATGCCGTGCGATCCATCTAGGACGACAACTGCAGGATATGGTTTGATGCATTGTCTTCGAATTGCAGCGCAGGATTGTATGTGGCCACCTCTGAACCATCAATGACCTTGCCATTTTTGCTATTGTATAAAATGTTAATTTTCAGAGTTTCACTAAAGGTATCATAGCTGTTTCAGATCTATAATTATAAGCTTGAGTATATATTTCCAAAAGTGCCACTGGCCTGTTTAATGGGGTCTGGCTTATGTGCGAGTGAAGGCTGAGAAGAGCTGCCAATACTGTGAAATGAATTGTACTAATATTGTCATTCAAAGAAGTCTTAACTATCTCTTTGGTGCCGGATGGAGATTTCTTAATGATTTATTCCACAGAGTGGCTGAAACTGTCATAGCACGTTTGAATACAGAGTGCAAGTCCCAAAATCATTTTCTATTATAAATGATACTAAAGTAGACCGCTTGCCAAGCTTGCCAATAATTTTTAGTCCTTTTCTCTGCCATGAACAAAATATACAAAAGTTTACACTCATTGAAAGTCCTGAGCCAATCATTCGCATGATCTGCGATATTCCTTTAGCCATGCAGTGAAAATCAATGTCCCTCTGTGCCACATGCATGTGCTGTATTGATGTGCGCATGGAAAGCGATATGCAAGAATATATAGCAAGTAAATTAAGGACGGAGGGAGGATGACGGTGTGTTTGGGAGGCGTGGAGGGAGGAAATTAAGTTCCTAGGTGGTGCGCTGTGTTTGACCTGTCAGCTGTCAATGAGAAACTTAAAATCCTTGAGTGGTGCGCGATGTGAATGCCGTGTCCTTGGGAACAGCACCTGCCTGCCGTTGCTGATCAATTTTATGTCATTTTTTGTCCTCTGGTGTCGTGTTTATCCAGTGATTTGCATGGTGTGATGACTAGCATTTCTTTTATTCCACTTTGGATTTTAAGCAACTATGATCTTCACCTCTCTCAAGTTTCAGCTGCCAGCCTGGTTGATGTCTGGCGGCACTCAGGGTTTTTTTGTCTGAATACTGCCTTGAACGAATCAACGAAACTCTATTCTCTCTCTCTCTCTTTCTCTCTCTCTCTCTCTCTCTCTCTTTATCTCTCTCTCTCTCTGTCCCTCCCTACTCTTCTCTCCCTTATAGGTCAGAGAGAGGTTGATCAAGCCTGGTGTAAAGGGACACAATGACGAAGACCGCTCTTTAAGTAGTTTGGGATTCCCTGGGTTTGTCGACTTTTTAAAGTTATTTTCACCCCTTTTTGTTTTCTTTTCTGTGGTGTGTTGTGTTTAGTAAAGTGGCCGAGCATCTCTTTTGTGGAGTTCAAGCAGTTGGGCCATGTTGATCAATTGGTGACGTAAAGCTGTTTGCAGCAGCTGCTCCATGTTTTGCTTTGAAGCTTAGAGGTTTTAACCCCCCTCTTTCTCTCTCTCGCCCTCTCTCTCTCTACCTCCCCCCCCCCTCCCTCTCTCTTTCTCTCTCTCCCTCTGCCGCTCTCGCTGGCTGAATGCTGCGCACATTGTTTGTGCATTTTTTACGGTGCTTAAGCTTGTGCTTGAGGGGATTGATCCGATTAATCGAAAGAACATCATCTAACACATATGCCATGATTCATCACTTACTGGGTCACTTTCTTTAAAAATTTTCCCTTTGGAATGTGTAAATTCTGCTGGAGTGACATGAAGCATTTTGGCCGCGGTATGCATGGATATATACCATAAGTGAGCACTTAAACAGGTGCACAGACAAATGGAGTGTGAATGTGGTCCCGGCAAGCCACATGGGTATGAAAGGCACTGCTTGACTGAATGTGGTCCCGGCAAGCCACGTGGGTATGCAAGGCACTGTTCAAGCTACAACCTAGAACAGCCTGGCAGCACGAAGCAAATCTTTATTGCATTTGGGGATGTTCAGTTCCTATCTGTTTGCAGTTAGAAAGTGCCTTGAAAAAATCAGATGGCCTTGAACTGCACCACTTCTTTTGCAGCTGGTTGATCAACATTGCTCTTTCCAGCTGGTGGCCATATCGAACTGAGCATGTTTTTATTTGGAGTCTACAGATCTCCCTGCTGATCAAAACTTGAGTGGACAAAATGCGATAATTTTGGTCAGTGTTGCATCTGCATAAAATTGTGCGTACAGTGAAGGTACATTCTGAAATAGAGATTCCGCAACCACCATTGACGTGTTGCCCCTTTCCCACCCAAGCAAGCACAACTCTTTCTCCCCCTCTCATCCCCCTCCCCTTCCCCTCTTCTACCCTCCCACGCAAAAGCGGGAAAAGTGTGCTTTATTTGGCTGTGATGTGTTGCATGAAAAAGTAAGTTCACTCTTCTTTGATGTCGGCAAGGCTGCAATCAAGTCTTGTTGGCCTTTGTCAAGGAATGTATAGGTCTCCATGCAAGTGAATCTCCAAGGGCGTGAAATTAGGGCGCGAAGCATGAGGAGGCGGGAAAAGGCTTGAATTGGTTAGCATTTTCAGCATGATACGAATCCGGATATTCATTTATGAGACAGTACTTTATAATCTAATGCGAAGAAATTTCAGCTTGGTTGTGTATTTTAGCTCCGAGCCGAAAAGTACGTCTTTTCCAAGGATATTTGTCCCGAACAAAATGTACAGTTAAGTGTACGCAGCCCCTTTTTTTTTATTGGTGCCAAGTACATATTTTCCCAGTGTACACATACACGCACTAAGACATGCTAAGTTAAAGTTTCGTTGTATGTCTTAAATACATCAATGAATCAGTGTCTCTATGGACATTGTTTTCAGCCACCATAAACAATCGTGATAACGCTGGACTGCTGTCTGCTACTCACCAGACCTTGGCAGAAAGTGCTTCAATCCACAGCAAAGATACACAAAAATTACCTGAAAGCTTTGTGCACATAATTGCAGACATTTGCACATCATGACATATACACACAATCATATATGTACGGGTTGAAAAAAAAAAACCAAGCGATAGGAGCCTGCTACTTCCGGATAGCATTTTTAAATGCTTTCTTGGCGCCTGCACATCTAACATTTGAAAGAATTGCTTGAATACTGCGTTGACTGAAAAATGAACGCTTGTACTTAAGCACATTCCCCAAGGTAACTGGGGCACCATAAATAATGGACCTGTGTATTTTCAGGTACCACCGTTCCAGTTTAATGAGAATTTCATGGTCCTTAGTACCATGTTCACTAGAAGTGCTAAGAGCAGTGGGTCGAATCCAGTGTGAAATTCTTCTCAAGGCAAACAATTCAGCGAACTGTTCCTGTTGGAGGTCAGAACATAGAGCTGATTGTCATGCTAAAGCGAGGGCAAAATGGTTCTCTGATTGATCTGAGGTCTAGGCAAAGCGTAGCAACTTGTGAAATAGATAACATGTACACAAAATATCCAGGTACAAACTCCAGCTGTCCAATCACCAAGCTTCATTTCATTTGAGGGCGGCTTGCCTTTTCTGCTCAGTGACAGCTTTTCCAATCGCCTAGTTTGTCCAGCTGTGGAACTGGATGAGGGTCCTGGTCGCTCTGAAATGATCTTTGCGATTGCTTCATCTCCTGTAACTGAAAACAAGCAGTTTAAAGGCTGGAAATGAGAAAGATCATCTTTGGGCGGTCATGAATGCCACTGGTATAACAAGTACGTGTAGAGTGCAGCAAACGTCAGTCCACTGAGCTGGTCATGAACTGTATCTGTTTTGAGTGTAAATTAATAATTAATATTGCACCAAACACTCAGGAAAAAGGATAATGAAGTCAACAGTCAAATTTGAAGTCACATCAGTTGCATTTTCTCTGCTCCTGTTACGTCTGTATCCTAGCAGCTCACGATGCCTGAAATCGAACAAACCCAGACAGCTTTTTGCGCAAATTATCTATTTGTCAGACAGAGATGCAGGCTTTCCGCTGCTTCGCGCACTGCAAGTTGTGGCTTTTGCTCATACCTCATGAAAATACTCACATTCTCCCCTCACCCAGGCTTAAAGCAGAAGTAAAAAGCTTTGCTAATTCCCTTCAGCTCTTGTTTCATCTGCCGGCCGGCGCAGAAACTAAAGAGAGAAATAAAGAAAGACAAGCAGACAGACAGAGAAAGACAGAAAGAAGAAAAGGAAATTGAATTGATGGGGTCCTGGTTAGTCCATTGACTTTTCCTTTCCTTCCTTCTCTCTTCGACACATGATGTTCGTGGGAGTTCAAAGCGGCGTGATTTGATCTGGCTAGCGCAAGTTGTATTTTCATTTTTTTCTGAATACTGAAGAGAGGTGGTAATAAGACAGCACGGCCACATACAGGATTGCACTCACATTGAAGGAGCAGATTTTCCCTTGATGATGGCGAAGGTTAGAATAGAAACACTGGCAAAGAAGCTGAATGTTAAACGGAAAACGCTGAGTCAGTCTATACCACTCTCTTTATTAGGACGCGGAATACTTTGGACTATGTTTCAGTCATGCTTTTGGAAAGTCTTCATACTTAAAAATAATTGTGGAGTAATGATGTTGACATTCTCAAATCCTTGTTTCATTAATTAAGGGAACTCAACCTGGCGTTCATGATTATCAAATCAATTTCCCTCCTGACCGTGGACACGAACCCCGCTTAGGGAAGAGAGTGCAAAGCCTTATGACGAGAATGCAACTTGGCCATTGGGTAAAACAATAACAAAAAGCACACCACACAGCAATTATTTTGTCGTTATGATACTTCCAATGTTACAAGGCACCATTTGAAAAGTAAATGAACACAAATGGCATATTTCCATTCACTGATTCTAAACTCTCAGCAATGTCCATCAATGGATATTGCAATGATCTCTTTCTGTTGTAACGAAGAGCTTTAATAACCTAGCATTAGGGAAGGGAGCCCTTACAACATCACTCAAATTGCTCTGTATGTAAAACATTCTTTTGTCATTTTCTGCGAAGTTCGCTGATAATATTCTTTCACATGCCTTGATCACTACTATCATAAGGTGTTAATCTTCAAATCAATCTGTTCCACTTTTTCGCCTGAGGAAGGAAATGACACTCTCTGCTGTTTAGATCCTGGCCAGCTGGAGCAACACCGAAAAAACCTCAAAAAGTGGACTCCGCTCAAACATCCATGGGCATTGGCGGTATCCCAATAATTCTCCTTAGTCTGAGTATCTTCCGAGTTGAGAATTGATCAGGATGCACAGGATAGCAAGGCACACTTTCTGCTGCAAAGATGCTATAAATTAACTGTTTTGTTTACTTGAGAGTTAAACCAGAGATAAGCATACTGCTACATACAGAGTGATCTCTTCACACAAGTAATTTCATTCTTTGAAAAACGAAATGCTTGTCATGGCATTGCATGCCATGACCCGCTGCTTCCTGCCTGCATGCTCACTGGAAGTTAGAGGTTGGACTTGCCGAGAGTATCGTTTACGACTGACGGTGGGCTGTCGAAGACGGCGGTCCTACCTGTACAAGGGTAAGATGGCTGGCATGGACTCCACCGGCAGTTTGCAAAGTCGAAGTTTCTGTTACATTCGCCACATTCATAATACTAGCAACCCGAAACAATCAAGAGATCTAAAAACACTCCGCAGCGTCGCCTTCTTGGAACTTCACTAGCATCTCTGCACAGGTGAGGGTAGATATGCGGCAACAGAGCAAATGTTTTTCAGAAAGTCTGTTCAATAGGCGGAGGTGGGAGGGAAAAAAAGCCTCAGCGGAGGAAGAATTGGAACACTTTCCGGTCCGTCACTCTTCACTGTCCATGTCAAAGAACCGTCACGATTCGAAACGCCTTCGACCTTCGGTTAGAAGTCAAGGACGAATAGGCCACGGCGGTCGCTTTTGCTGACGATAGAACTGAAGAAAGGCAACCCGTCAATTCCTTATGTTCAATGACTACGCCAGCTTTATCAGCTTAATTTAACTTGTGCTCGATTTTTCGCGCTCAGTTTTACCAGGTGTTTTTAATGTGCCCTTCTAGCATGATATGCCATGATGCTGAAAATATACATGGAAAGATAGTAGCGCTAATTTGCTTCCCTCCATTCACGCAGAAACATACGATAATAATGTGTGTGGTTACTCTCCTCCAATGCAGCATCTGGAGACCGCCCAGGCAGCAAGGGAAATGCTGCCCGTGCCAGGGGCCTCCATATACACATCTGGCCTGAATTTATAGCTGGCTGCCAGCTGACGGAAGCTGAGAAACAAGCGCTTACCAGCAGAAAGGGAAACACCCAAAGGAAACGAACTGACCTCATCCGACATGAAATCTAAGTGCAGAAGTAGGGTGAAGGAGAGAGCAACACTTTCAAACTCGAAAGACCACGACGAAAGATTTCGCCGCTGCGAAGCCCTGCCAGTATACTACGACGATAGGAACAATGCTATTTGTGCTGGGCCATGAATGTCTGCTGTCAAAAAAAGGTTCTGTTTTCCAGTTTGTGAAAAATCTAGTTTGGATCATGATCGCTCGAGTGCTGGATGGTTAAAGACTATGAGTCCTCTCCCTTCCCCGGGAAACGACCAGATTTTCTGTCATGCGTTTATGCCTTTCTCGTACCACATGCCCTCCCGACGGAGAGGCAGTGAGTTTCAGTGACCTGAATCCGAAAGAGCCATATGTGCCCCGGGGCGCGTTCCAAACAACCAAGAATGAACGCGCGGCGAAAAAAAACAATGAAGGGACAGGTAGAACAAAAACGCTACCTTCAGACTGGCAATTAAGCGGGGTATCTTGCACGTTGATTTGTCTCAAAGGAGGTGAATTCGAAAAAGGAAGCGACGACCAATCTGAGAATGAATCACTGCATGGCAACGTTGCGAAGACGCAAAAACACTTTTCAAATGATTTTGTAGAATTCGGAAGAAACTGCGCCAATTTAGACATGTCCGAGGTTTCAGAGCGCGCAGACTACCCAAAAGTCTCGCACCGCGGGCGCGCGCAAAGTACTGGTCAGTGAACACAGCCGCCAGGCCCCCCGGGCAGTGGCGCAAGAATAGCGGGAGTTTCCAAAAAAGCCGGGGGTTCAGTTTTTTGCCGCATTCAGCACACACTGCCCACAATTCGAGGCCGGATCTAACCCATCAGACGAATTTTAGCCAGAGAGGATTGCAAGTCGCCAGCTGGACTTACCCAGGCAAGGAATAAATGGGAATAAAGGACAAGTGGAGAGCCAAGACAAGAGCTATACCAACTTTGTTTGTCAAACAATGTGAATGTGACAACAAATGTTGCAAGAGATGGAAGGGTCAGAGGTTGAGCATGCACACAATTCCCATCCATATCCTTTCAATAGCATGGATTCCCAGCTGAGTGCAGGTGGTCTTGGACAAGCTGTTGCCACAACACCCACAACACCAGAGATATCTCAGCATGATCTCAGCATGATGAGGTATAAAAGCCTCAGAAAAATCAAGATGCCCTTCAGTACATCAAAGTTTAAGAAATTGACCTCAACCTCCCAGCAGAGGGTGCGCATTTATGGAGAAAATGGCCTATTAATTATTGCAGCAGAGTGTGCTTGCTGGGGTAGTGATTTGGTGTGCAACAAAGTAGTAGATTATGCCTGGCCAGGGTAGTGATTTGGTGTGCACCAAAGACCAACAGCCATGTGCACATGCATGCAGCTGATGAAAAAAAGGCAGACATCCATTTAACCCCATATGCAGGGGCTGGAAAGTCTATCCACAAGGAAAGTTAATCTCCTCTTGTTTATATTCAGGCAAGCACACTCTGCGACCTGGATACCAGAATTCCTGGCATGCATCTGCCCGCTTAGGCTGCTTCCTGGCTCTTTGGCCCAACTGCCAAAATCAGACCTTTGAATCAGTTGCTGTACATTCTCACAAGGAGATTTTTGAATCAGATTGTGTGTGACAGTTTTCACCTAAAGCTGGGGTCTCACGAGCCAGCCTCCAAACTCAGCTATTGAGCATAGGAAGAAGGAGAACCTCAAAGTTCTAGAGGTGGCTTCGCGTTGCCTTGTGATGTGAGCAGAAAGCTTTGTTTGGAATGCGAGTTCAAACTCTGTCCAGCTTGAAGCTCTTTCCAAGAAACCCCTTGTCTCTTGTTTTCTTTCCTTTCGCCTAGGAATCAGACAGACAATTCCAGAGAGGTTTACCTAGTGGCCAACCGTTAAATAAGGCTTGGCTTTCGCTGATTCGAAGCGAAAAAGTAAGGAACTCTTCTGTGGGAAAATACCATGGAGTAGCTTCAATGGCTTGTGTCATACTGAGAGTTTACTTCCAGATGCCAGGTCGAAATCAAACTGGTAGGCAAGGTTTTCTTTGTCAAGGCAGGGCCTTCTCCTTTCACTGTCCTGACAGGATGGTTGATTTCTTTTTTGTGTGGTGGTCTGCCTGGCCAGGCCATATATGGTCATCTGAAGGATTTAATTTAGTTGCAAAATTGGACAGTGAGGGTGGGGAGGAGGACAAAATCCAGAGCTGTGGGCAAGTGCAGCTGAAATAAAGGTGTGTGGAGCATGTGTTTCTTCCTGTCCTGGTTTTAGGGAAGGAAGGGAGTTTAGATGGGGAAAGTTATTGCCCTGTGGACATGCCAGCATGTCTCTTCATACAAGGAGGAAATAGACCTGATTGAATTGCATCCTGCTTGACTTGCTTTCCCTAATTTCTGAAATTTTTTATTTCGAAAGGGGTCTCACATACCCAAACTTGAAACACACCTAAACTTTTTTTTCCTTATGAAAATCCTTTATTTAGTAATCATGGCCATGCTAAGAATTCAAAGCTACCTCCTGCTGCTGTCAACCTACATCACCATTGAGACACTATAGACCATGAGAAGGGATAGTACGCAAACAACAGAAGCAAGTGAAGAAGAAGAAAAGCAGCACCCTAGGGCTGGCACACTACTCAGAGTACTCAAGGCAGTGTACTCAGAGTACTCAAGGCAGTGTACTCAGAGTACTCAAGGCAGTGTACTCAGGGTACTCAAGGCAGTGTACTCAGAGTACTCAAGGCAGTGTACTCAGAGTACTCAAGGCAGGGTACTCAAAGTACTCACGGCAGTGTGCTCAGAGTACTCAAGGCAGTGTACTCAGAGTACTCAAGGCAGTGTACTCAGACTACTCAAGGCAGTGTGCTCAGAGTACTCAAGGCAGTGTACTCAGAGTACTCAAGGCAGGGTACTCAGAGTACTCAAGGCAGTGTACTCAGAGTACTCAAGGCAGTGTACTCAGACTACTCAAGGCAGTGTACTCAGAGTACTCAAGGCAGGGTACTCAGAGTACTCAAGGCAGTGTACTCAGAGTACTCAAG
>JAOWAR010149689.1:0-11446 GCA_028571005.1 Clathrina lutea
CAGAAAAGCTGCGAGCTGGTTTGGTCGAAAGCGGTAACTGACTTCTGTGGTGGGAAAAATGTGGCTATTTCGTTCGCTCGTTGTTCAGCAAAGGAGATGAACGATTTCTTGTGTCAGTTCTACTTTTGTTCGGAGCCCAAGAAAGCCGGAACGGAGTACAGCTGAAGCTCTTACCGAGCAGCATTGTCCATCAGTGGGATGAATGTGACTACGGCGAACATTGACAGTTATTTTGTCCTACCGCTAGCGAAGATATCGATGAGGCCAGTGTCCTTGCATAAAAAAGTGAATAATGCCTTGGGTTTTTCACCTATTGATGAATATTTGTTGGGGGTTTTTTGTCACCTTTAGGTGAATAACAGCTTTGCTCTTTTTACCTTTTACTTAAAGAACAATACTGGCTAATATCCACTGTTTGGTGTTTGAATGGGATTAAATGGAGGTTTAAGAAGTATTCACTGACAGAGCTAGGATAAGATGATCTATTCACTTCTTAATCTTCACGTGGTGCACTCGTTTGGCTCGTTGAATGATTTGTTTACTATTTCACGTGGTGTATACGCTTGGCTTGGTTCGCATACGATGCACGAGTCTAGCTCGTTGAATAATCGCTGGATCTATTAAACAAAGGCAAGCTGACGTCTCATGGGGTATCACTTGTACAAATCAAGTTTTGTCACACCAACTCCTTTCAACTGAACGTGAGAAAGAAAGGACGAAAGGAAGAAAAAAAACGAAAAACGATGGCCGGACCGGGAATCAAACCCGGGCAGTTGAAAGTCCAGTCCAAATCAAGCTCCACCGACTGAGCTATCCACCCGACCAGCAGACCAGCGAGAAAACGTCGGTGTTCTCCCTCACCGCTGCTGTGACCCCTAAGTGCAGCCTGCGCCAACTTCCCGGGGGACGATATTTTGATACCCGGAGAAGTGGATTTTAGAAGTATGCCCTCAGACAGCCGAACTAAACCTTCAGGAAAGACGACCTTCCTCTCTCACGCGAGGTATCACAATTTATCAAGAAAAGGAAAGACTTTGTCGAGTTCACCGCATGATTTAGTAGACAAAAAAGAGACAACTTTATTTAGACTCTTTGGGTGAACAACAGAAAGAAAGAGGACTGGCTCGAAGACGTTTCGGCGTTCAACGCCGTCATCGGTTCGAAAAGCTCAGATGGTGGCGTCTGTCTTGGCAAAAGTAGTATCACAATTTAGTCTCACATGCTCCCGTGAACGTGAGAGAATGAGAAGGAACGAACGGAACGATAGGCGAATCGGGAATCAATTCGTTGTTTGGAAGTCCGGTCCAAGGCTCAACCGACTGAGCTATCCGCCCGATCTGCACCCTTCCTTTGAGGGTCAATATCAGGAGGGACAGAAATAGGCACGTTGATGGAGTTGCATTAACTCTAAGAGATCACGTGGAAGCAAAGAGACGAGAGGATCCCGAATCTGTCAGCGGAGAGGGTTTGTGGGTGGACATAAGTTTTCATCACCGAAAAGCCACAATTGGCGTAATTTACCGGCCTCCTAACCAGTCTTCTGACGACATACAAGACTTTCTGGACTCCCTCGAAAGCTCTGTCTCTCAAGTTGCATCCTCTAACTCTTTGCTTATTCTTATGGGAGACGGCTGAAAGTGATCAGGGGCTACCTGGTAGCATCTTTGACAGGCCTGGGGAACTTCGTTCAACCTGCTGGAATCTACTTCCCTCACACAACTTGTCTCCGATGTTACTCGCCCTCCTCGTGGACAAGGTCAACCTTGCAGCTCAGGTGGGTCCTTGCTCGACCTTATTATTACTAACTCGCCTGATCTTTTTCCCCAGCCTAGCGGTCTCGTGTTCTTTCTCCCCCAAAACTCCCCCTCACCACCGCCCTCTACGTCGCCTGTGGAATTTGTCCAAGTGTTACGCAGAGGCCTTCTTGAGTTGTTGTCTCTGGATCTCTATTCAAATGGCTTAAATACTACCTTTCCGACAGCGAACAGTATGTCTCTGTTGGCTCCACCCTCTCATCTCCTGGAACCCCCTGGCTGGTGAGCCTCAGGGATCAGTCCTTGGGCCCTCTCTCTTCATCCTCTATTAACTCTGTCACATCTGTCACATCCTCTCCCTCTAATTGTTTTGCTGATGATATTGGTACTTTTGTCTTTTCTGACTCGGTAGCGGAGGCCCAAGCATTGCTGCAAGCCGAAATTAACTCTGTGCTCGCCTAGGCCAATGCCCACAAACGTTCTATCCACCCATCCCAAAACAGTCTCCATCATCATGCTTTTCCATCATTCACACCACCCTGCCCATTCTATCTCTGTCACCACTAACGACCAGCCGGTCACTCAGGTTTCCACTCATACTCACCTTGGAGTTACATTGCCATAATATTTTTCGTGGTCTACCCACACTGATGCCATCATTCGCAAAACTTCATCTATGATTGCCATCCTTCGTCATCTTCGCGTCCATCACTTTCTCTCCAAAGACAGTCTACTTCGAGTCTACACCAGTTACATCCGTTCTTCACTTGAGTATGTTTCAGTTGTGTGGTACGGTCTGTCTGCATCTCGCTCTCGACGTCGTGAAGCCCAGCAACAAAAGCCCCTTGCAATTTGCAATTTCTCTTCTGACTTCCTTCCTCCTCCGGCTTCATTCCCGTCGCTCTTCAGCTCTACTTCTCTGTGTCACAAAATCCTTTCTGACAATGTGCCTGACCATCTGTCTGGTGTTTGCTCTCTTGGCCTTCTGTGGAATCTGTGTCGGGTCGATCTCTCCGTAATACCTCCTCCGTTCGTCTTCCTCGCCCCAGAACAACTCTTCTTCTTTCCTCTCCTTTGTACCTTGCCGTCTCTGCTTTCAACAGCTCTCTTTTATCACTGTCCTAAAAAGCCTTGGTCAACTCCCTGCAGTTTTTAAAATCACAATTTGCCTCCTTTATTTAGCTCTACCTGACAGCCCCCGGCACTTGCCTTACCTTTTATGTAATGTTATATTTCCCTTTATTTCAACTAATCATACCCCTTCTTAATGTCTGTATATTCTCTCTAACTCCCCTCTCATCCTTTATATTAGCATCCTTCTTCATGAATCTTGCTATTGGATGAAAAGAGTATAATAATAATAAAAGGGCGACTACCGTCAACACCTATCCTTTTATCCAAGTCATTGCACGGCTGTCTTGGAACCCGAGCGGCGCGTTCGCAGTCTTTTCGGCGCCTGCTTGCTGGTAATAGAGTGAAGGCTTGCGGAAACCGGGCACTGACTCTGTTACAGACTGCCGGAGCCTTGACCTGCGCTGACAGGAGGCATCACACAACAGGTCTTGGATGTAGAATCATGTTCGCCAGTTATGCTTGATGCATGCGCTAACCGGCGCCGCTTCGCTGCCGCGCCGTGACCATCACCGCGTGCGACGTCATTGATTGTTTGAGGGCCGAACGGAAACCCCCAGCGCTGATAAAATTAGACTTTTCCCGTGGCACGTATGCACTCGCTTTTGTTCGTTTTCACCAATTGGGTTACGTACTTGACGAGTTTTGCCTTCACCGCTATCGTCCGGTAGATGCTTCAAGCAGACAGGTGTGTCATGCTCTCCGTATACCGTTGCGGATTGAGTCGCTGACTAGCACGGATCGCCAGGCCGTGAGTTGCAGGTAGATCTACGGTGCAGCCTGCGACGCCTCGATCACCGAGTTGGCTCCTTTCAGTTGGTGGTGTTCACAGTATGCGAGAGGTAAGTCGAGTCGGGATGTGCCTCGTGGCTTTCCCTGTGTGGTTTCTTTCCTCTTTCTAAAGTTGATGGTGAGAAAAAGAACTAGGCAGTTCTATCGATTGTTCGCTATGGTGAACTTGGGCCACACTCAACGTGTCTCGACACAGACAGAGGGACAGACAGACAGACAGACAGACAGACAGACAGACAGACAGACAGACAGGCAGGCAGGCAGGCAGGCAGGCAGGCAGGCAGGCAGGCAGGCAGGCAGTTCTATTGCCGGGTTAGGAGTTTGGATGGCAATCATCAGACAGCACTGTTTCAGTCTTTGTGGCCTCATTAGTGAGAGACAGACCAGAGCGAATTGCTGTGCCTAGTAAATGCGGTAAAACTAAATCAAAAGACTTAATCTCTACTGACCAGACTTGAACTTGTGGGTCATTAGAACTCCTATGCAAAGCTGTATTGGATCTCTCCTGATGTTAAACACTAACAAAAAAAAATACACAAGACATGGAAAGAATGGCAAAGCCAGTCAACGGTGAAGTGGGCTGATCATATTTCTAATGCCTTGTTGTTTCCACTTCACCGCTGATCAGTAAGCTTGGCTGGTGATGCTCTCTTCCCTGTTTGTCGTTTCTTTTTCAGATAGACAGACAGACGGACAGACAGACAGACAGACAGACAGACAGACAGACAGACAGATAGAGACAGACAGACAAACAGACAGACAGATGGACGGACGGACGGACGGACAGACAGACAGACAGACTGAAACACACACATCCCCACATACAATCTCCCCACACACACACTCGCACAAACACACATAAACACACAAACACACATATACACAAACAAGCAAACAATAATGACAAGATGTGCTTGCTGGCATGGCCTTGGACTTCATTCTCCAACACTTCATGCTGCTCACTGCCCTAACTCTCATTTCTGCCAAACACTTGTTCTATTTTAGCTTTAGAGTTTATTGCTAAGACTAAAGAATGCACAGTATGCTGAAGTCCACCCTGTTGAATTACTGATACTGCCGATACAAAAACAGCTTGAAACATAAAAAAAATTAAGTCAAAAGGGGTGAATATCACTGTTGAACAATTTGTGCTTGGAGTCCTCAACCCCTTGTACCATGTACAGGTCAGTAGATGCGTTAGGCTGGAAGGTGCCATGGCAACCTGCAATGGTCACCAACCATCTACACCAACGACAGTATCTGCAGAATCTTTCTTTCTTCATATCATGGATTAGGAAGACATTTACACAGAGGCAATTCATCTCTGATTTCTGCTCAGGCGTCCTACCGACATACGCTCAAGCTCCTGTCAATTTGCGATGGACACACTTCGAGGAAAGGAAGACGCTGGTTGGCTCATCCATGACTTTGTCATGGACACTACTCACAAACTTGGTGATGGCAGCTATGGAGAAGTCTTTGAGGCAAGGTTTGGTCGCACAAAGGTGGCTGCAAAAAAACTGCACTCTCGATTCTTCAAGGAAGCTCAAGCTCGTCAGGTGTCAGCAACGACCCGACATGCGTTTGAGCGTGAGTGTTCGCTGCTGATGATGCTGCACCATCCCAACATCGTGCAACTCTTTGGTGTTCACCTCCCCGATGACTACCCCAACGCATCACCTATCATCGTCATGGAGCTCCTTGCTACCAGTCTCCGAGAGCGGCTCTCCGTAAGTCCGCGCCTCAACCTTCTGGATGTCCTGGACAGGTCGTTGGAGATAGCCGCTGCCCTGCGCTACCTTCTTGAACGAAGGGAACCAATCATTCACTGTGACCTGAGCAGCAATAACATCATGCTGACAGCACTAGGCCAATGCAAAATAGTCGACCTAGGCGTGGCGAAGGTCTTTAACAAAATGGTAGAGGAGACAGACTCGTTCCGGCCAGGCCATGAATTCTACATGCCTGTCGAGGTGCTGGCATGGAAATGCATCAATGAACGCCTTGATGTTTTTAGTTTTGGGGTGGTCATTCTCGAGATGTCTGTGGGCCATCCTCCGACACCTCCAGGACCTTTCCTTCAAAAAACAGGAACTGGCAATAGTATGGTTTTTGTGCCGGAGACATTGCGTCGTGCGAGTGACCTGCATGAGCTCGGGCACACCCATCCTCTGCGTTCGCTCATTGAGGGTATGTTGCAGGAGCAGGCCTCACGCCTTGCCATTGGAGAAGTCTGTGTACAACTGGAAGCTCTGAGGGAAAGTGGTGAGCTTGTGGAGAGTCTCTCTCGCGAGCTGAATGCCGCTCACGCTAAGATGGTGCAACAAGAAGTGTACCACCGACGGGAGCTCAAGGAGCTGAAGGAGATGGTAAGCATATTCATCCAAATCCACCTAATTTTCAGATAGCGTAACCTGCCCAATCCTCAGAGAGTGTACCTCGCCCAATCCACAGAAAAATGTAGCCCGCCCAATCTGCAAGGAGGCTAAACTTCACAATCCATAGGAAACATTCTGCACGGACAGTTTATGCTGAGTGGCTTTCTCTCAGGCCTTTCTATGTTGTTTTTTCTTGGGTTTGTTCAATTAAACTGCAAAAAGAGTAGGTCTGTTCAAGTCTGTATGTTCTAATGTATCTGCAAAAGGTCAGGGATAGCATTTAGGAAGCCTTGGTGCTGAAATGTTATCATCCCACTGCCCAATCAGAGGAAGGAAGTGTTTCCTCGTGATTGTCACATCTCTAATTCTTGAAAACCATTACCATTAACTTCGTTGGTGTGGCCCTCTGTTGAAATATAATGGTCATGGCATCACTTGTTACACACAGGTTGATCGGCTTGTGCAGGGCCAACGAGGCTTGCAAGACAAACTGTCCGAGGTGGGCTGTCTAATGGCTAGTTGTGGCAACCCATGTTGATCTGACCTTCTTTGACAAGAGCTGATTGTCTTACCGGCAATAAACATGAAAATAACAATAACAAAAAAAGGATGAAAGGCAAAAACTATTGAGAGATTTCAATACCAACACACGACCTGCCGAGTTTCAGGCAATGAAATTTATTTTGCTGGCAAAATTAAGGGATAGTCTATGCATAGGAGTTTGCACAGTTCAGCTTACATTCCTGCAGTATTTCCCGAAAGTTCCTTTTTCGTTCAACTCTTCACAGTTTGTAATGAACTGGTCCATCACAGTTTAGAACTATCTCACTGACGTAAATAGGGAGGTTTTATCTTTTTTAAGTGCCTTCCTATTCGATTGAATTGACACTTGCAGGTCGTTGCAGAGCAGCAGCTGATGAAGGCGGCTCTGAGCAGCACGCAGGGAGACGTGAGAAAGGCATGTATTGAGGTGGAGGAACAGAAACTCAAAGATCTTATGCCTGACCTCTGCCTAAGTGCATTTAATGCATTTTGACTGCTGGTTGCCATAGAAGCATTCGCTATGGAGAGTAAAACTCTTCGTTTATGCGTCATGTTTTGTACACCTATCAAATGCTACATCTTGACTAAAATTCTTCCTTCTTTCGCCCTGTGCTGCTGTGTGTATTTGCATGTGTGTATGTCACTGTGTATATATCCGTGCGTGCGTGCGTATGTGCGTGTGTGTGTGTGTGTGTGCGTGTGCGTAAATGTGTTTGCTGAGCAGTTGTCTAGCGGGCTGGAAGAATTGAAGGATTCAGTCTCCAGCACACAGCACAGTGTCGAGAACGTAAGGCTAACACTAGTGGGCATGCCTGAGAGCACTCTAAAGCCAATGGTGCCAGTTGAAGAAGAGATTTTCTTCCGTTTTTGCAGTTGTAAAGTTTTACCGTGTGTCATTTCTTTTTTGTTAGCCACTGACATTGTTTAGTTTATTCATTCGCGTTATTTGCTTATACCATTGTGGTTTGTTTTCGTTTTGCCAGTTTTCCCTGAGTGGCGAGAGTTGGCCACAGTCGCCAGCAAGCCCAGTTTCGCCCATCTTGACAAGCAAGGTGAGGAGGATGACTCATTGGTGTTGATTTTGCAGAGAGTATACCATAAGCAGCTACTTTGCTTTTGATGCTATTCATCACCAGGAGGAGAATCGCCCTCTGGAGGGTATTCCTACCCGATTTCATGTTTTTCCGTTCCTCCGAGTAGCAAGGAAGCGTGGGTTGACAACGTGGTGCCGCAATTGCCACATGGCCGCTCCAGTATGCATCCGGTCAGCGGGTGTTTGGTGGCAGTTGGAGGAGTATCTTCTTCTGGAGAGACATCGGGAGAGGTCTTCTGCTTGGATACTGAGCTCAGCATCTGGTTTCAGCTGCCCAGCTTGCAAGTTCCACGTGCACGGGCGGCACTAATCAAGTTTGGCAGGCAGCTCGTGTGCATCGGAGGTATCAAGAACAAAAACCAGCAGCTGGCCACCGTCGAGGTGCCGAACTTGAACATTTGAATCACTAGCATCTCACTTACAGCTTACTCCCTCTTTCATTAACATCGTCCATGGGTGGGGATATCATTCCATTACGCTTGTGCATACATTTGATTGTTGCAGCGATGTGAAATGCTCACTTTTACTTATAGAAATGTCCATGAATAGACTTGTCCCAACATTTGTCCTCCTACCTTATCCTGTCCCCTGACTTGTGTAGGAAGAAAAGAAGGGTATGGGAGATGGAGTAAACGTGCTGACGGAAGGGTGACAAAGCCAGAATGCATGAAAGAGAGAGAGAGAGAGAGAGAGAGAGATAGGAGGAGGAGGAGGAGGAGAAGGAGGAGAGTTTTTCCTCACGACAGAGTTTAAGTGCCCTGTCCAACACATGTACATACAAGACACAGAACGAAATTCACCCAGTTGAGTGTGATGACAATTTTGGATTTGCACAAAAAGTGAAACATTCTCTCAGACATCAATGGAGGCTTTGTGACAAGTTTGGATGTGCCAGCTGATGAGGGCATGGTGCTAAGTTCCAGAAGCAGATGTACACCGAGGGCTTCACTTCCCTACCAAAAGAATAAAGAAAAATGTAGGGAAAAGAACTTACAAGCAAGAACAGTGTGATCAGTGGGTGGCTGGAAGGTGAATAAAATAAATAAAATGTAAGCTAGGCATAAAACTTGGATCAAAGTGAAATAAGAAAATAAATTGTGGGTAGAGAGCGTGGGAATTTGTTGGCACATCTGGCCAATACAATGGTTGGCAGGTTCTCAACTGAGTAAACAGGTTTGGGGCTGCCTTAGATCCCCTGTGTCGGATGCAAAATAAAAAAAACCGAGCTCACCCTTGGAGGACGCTCGGCGTAGTCTTGAAGAGAAGCTGTCCACAGGGAGGTGGACGTTGACCTTTGAGAGTGGGGCTGCTGAATTGAAAATGAAGATTTGGGTCGGACCAAAAATAGAAGATTTTGTACTAAAGGATGGGAGTCGACAAAGGGTGAGGTGAGGTCATGTCTGGTTGATATTACCAGGCTGAATTATAAGTTAAACAAAACAAATGGTATAAGAAAGAGGAAATGTGACAAGTGGAAAAAGCATACAGACAAGAATCGGAGTAAATCTCATCTCTTCCATTTGAAGCTTCCTGATGACGCCTCTTTGCTGGTGGTGGCCTTTTGTTCTTCCTCCCCCTCTTCCTCTTCCTCCCCCTCTTCTTCCTCCTCTCCCTCATCATCACTGTCTTCTTCCTCTTCTTCCTCAACATCTTCTCCGTGCTCTTGCAACAAGCTGTGCTCCTGTTTTATTCCTTGAGGTTGGCCCTGTTGTCCGCTCGCTCCACTCTCTTCCCCTTCCCCGCTGTCCCCATGCCCGTTTCCCTCGCCGGACTGTCCTTCCAGCACGCGCAGTCGCTGCTTTTCCAGACGGCGTTTGTTGTTGAACCAAAATCGCACGGTGTCATGGGGCAAGTCCAACTGCTCTGCTGTGTCTTCTATCTCCTGTCGAGTTGGGTAGGCATTCTCAAAGTAGATCTCCTCCATGGCCGACTTCTGCTCCGATGAAAGAGTGATACGCTTCTTGCGGGGTCTGCTCCCAGGCAGTGTGTCTGCATCCTCTTGTCGTGGAGGGCGTTTCTTTGGAGCTGGTTAATCTGAGAAAGACAAAAAAAAAGGCATCTTAGTTGCCACAGAAGGAGTGCTGCTCGACTCACCAAACTTGAGCGTGAGCAAGAGGGTGTATCATTTGGTTTTCATCTGTACATAATGCTATATTTTTCATCGTGTGCAAACTCCATCAAGTGCCAATCCCAACAATAGACTCAACTCCTTCCCTTTCTGGGTGGTGCCATTCCTGTCAGGCAGAACCTAAAGTCAGTCCATTTTGACTATATTCATTCAGAGTGATGTGACACCGAATGTGGCTTTCAATTGTGAGTGTGTGATATATTGAGAGGTTTTGAAATGTTGAAGCCTGCATCATGAACAGCTGCAGCTCGATTTAACAATGTGTATCTTATAATATCCTCAGAATGTGTTAAGCAATGCTCCTAGTCTGTTTCAGAAGGCTGGCTCGACCCCGGAATTTAGGCACTGCAGAATATAATCCTGTCTCACACGGACTAGGGCCATTCCCTTTACAAGTATTCATAAATGTTTCCTCATTCGGTTATCTCTGTTTGGCAGCCAAGCATTTACCGTCAGTGCCTGCAATACAGTGCATGGGCTAC
The DNA here is from genome assembly GCA_028571005.1 of Clathrina lutea. Classification (NCBI taxonomy): domain Eukaryota; kingdom Metazoa; phylum Porifera; class Calcarea; order Clathrinida; family Clathrinidae; genus Clathrina; species Clathrina lutea. The sequence continues at coordinate 10,302 of JAOWAR010149689.1, forward strand.
ATTGTCTGTTTTTATCCCTTGATGCAGGTGAAATCTGAATAATTTCAAAGATCAGAAAATGGACATTCCCTTGCTGAACTCATTTTCCAAAAAAACTGTCCAAAACAATAGACCGGTCATGCTAAGATTGTTTTGTCAACAGCTATCTGCTGATCACTGATGGGTACACAAGAAATACAATTACCCTGATGATGAGTGTACACTGTGGAAAGCCTCTATCTAGTCTTTATATTTTAGCAAAGTCAATTCTCAATGACACTAGAGAATGTGAAGTTTAGAAGATAGAGTTGTCTAACATGACAAGAAACAAATACTGTAAACTGACGACGGTGTAGAAAGCTGAAACTTTAAAAAGAAAAAAAAATCATAATCAACACCATGAGTCAGTCATGTCTGATCTTTAGAAACAAGTACAAAGGCCAATGATGTTATCATGTTCATTGCTGCCTACACCAGGCTCTAGTTGTTCTAATTTAACTGTCAATTAAGTGGATGGCAGCTTTCATTCGTACAAAACTTCCAACCCCTAAAGAGTGACAAATACGAGCAATGACACAGTTTAGAGACACTTCCTTTAGATGGCCAGCATGGTATTTGTATTGTACCAGTCCGAGATCAAGAGTGAGCTAAGCCCATTAGTATGAGAGAAGTAAAATGTATTGTAAATTTCTTCTCTGATGCTGACTGGCTATTCCGACTCTTACTGGAATAACAGGAAGTCCATTCAAGATGCATCGACATAGCAGCAGGAAGTGGAAATCCATGAAGATGATGAAGTTGCAAGTGAGGAGGGAGAGGAGAAAACAGGATGACGAGAATTAATTAAAGAAAGCCACACTGTCTGGACAAAGACACCGAGCTACATCCCATGGAACTGAAGATCAGTGTGGTCAAAACTGGCCCTTCTCTGACAGCTTTGGCTAACTTGAATTGATCTAGGAATAAGATTTCTATTGGCAAGAAATGCCAGGGTGAATGGGATAAGATGTCACTCCATAATTGACCATACATTGTGCATTGTGGGACAAGTAATGGACAAGGAGCTAGAATCATGACGGCAGCAGCAACAGGAATGACAGAAAGTTGGGAAGCCTTCAGCTGGGTAGTAGCCATCATTAACGTCATGCTTAGGCCAGGGACTAAGG
>JAOWAR010149700.1:0-11443 GCA_028571005.1 Clathrina lutea
ATTATTATGAATTATGGGCTGATATCATGTGTCTTCAGAAAGTACATTGGTCCGTTCCTGTTACTTCATCAATTTGAAAACGTGTGTTTATATGAATTTTCGTCTTCAATTCTATCAGGTGGGGTACCGGATTTTCAGCTCTAGTGTCCGCTGGTTGAGTTGATTGCGTCCTACCATGTTCAAAGCCTTGCTGCATGGTATGGTACGTTCGGATGACGTTCTTGCAATATGCGGAACAGACCATTTTGCTTTCTCAACTTTGCATTAGGTGTGTTTATTCTTATCTTCCCTGGAGCTCTGCAGGCATCGTTGCAGGGAAAGCACGCCAGCACATTCTGACGAGGAGGTTTATTATGTCATGGTGTATTGCTTTAAGGCCTATGCTTAATCTTCAAGCCCATTTCGGATTAATTACAGCCTGATTAAGTTGATCTGAAAATTTCCAAGAAGAAGTTGTCATCGAAGCATCCAACTTTCCTTTCCTCGTCGCAATGGGGTAGCGCCAATCCCTAATTGCAACCTCTCAGAACATGGCGCCTTGCCGCACACTCTCCTGTCTTAGCTGTACATGTAGGTCCCAAAACAGGTGGGAAATAGAAGTGCTTAAGTTTCTTGTAAGCTCTTGTATCGGGATGATGACGCTCAACTGACACGGGCCTTCTGCTGCTATTGTAATTTGCATGTTTTGCTCACTTACACAACGGAGTCGCATTTATTCCCCGGCTCCGGTCCAACGTTGTTATGTATCATTTCTTGACACACACAAAAACACCCACACACACACACATACATACAATGTACAGACACGCGAGCGCGCGCACATAGACCCCGTCTGCTTTAGGCTGAGGTAAAAAAAATTCCCTGATTCAGGAGTTCGCGCGCATCGATTTTTACCCCCGCACTGAATAATTCTTTTTTTTATTTCGAGACGTGACAGGATAAAGTGGATAGTTACGTCGTCACCCTTAAAAACATGGCAGCTGTGACCACGTGCTGTCAAGCTGTCGTTTTCGCGCGTGTTCGTGGTGTTGTTGGGGCCTTCACACGGTCCGCTGTTGGTTGTAGCTTCAGTTTGGCCCCGTTGTTGAGCTCGTGCTGTGTGGGTCGACTTGATCCCGTGCGCGCGTGTGATCATGAGGCCGCCCAACAGTATAGACTAATTTGGAGATGCCGTTTGTTGAGCCTCCGAGTCGGCCTCGACTCACGATCACGCCCACCGGCCACGTATGCCTGCAGTTAATAATGCAACATCTGCAGGTGTCCGCTTTACGTACTTTGTTTGTACTAAGCTGGACGAAAAGAAAATTGAGAAAGTTGAATATATATTGGCAGCCTTTTTTTTTAATGATATTATGTGATAGCGATCGCGCTTGATTAAAATTCAAAAGTGATCTTGCCCTGGCCTGCCCGCGCCGATCACAGGATCTGGGCCGGGCGCGCAAAGATCGTTTCAATCAATGCAATCGAGCTCGATATTACATTATGTCAAACGCCCACTGGCTATTCAACGAGGCCTAAGAGTAGACGCTTTGTACTTGTTGAAGTTGTAGGTCTGGCCTAAGGGCTTTTACCGGCTATTATACATGTTATAGCGCCATTCTCCCATAGTAAGGTAGCAAGACAGTGCCGCGGAGTTCAATTCTTCCATCTTCCAGCCTGCATGTGTGTGGGCTACCGGGCGCTGAAAATGATGACTTAGGCTTGTTCAGTGCTTGCCAACTTCATCCCACCGTCGATCAAGTTCCGCAGAAGTGCAGAGCCAGCTCCCTCCTCTAAACTGTTCTCGAACACGTTCTCTGTGGGGTTAGGGAACAGGCGAGAGTGTTGGATACACAGAGGCGAGCAGCGATGGCGTCCCCGAGTTCGACGCTGAATGCCGCGCAGATCCTTCATCAGAAGTACGGCCGTCACATGGTAAACCTCGGCGTAGTTCATGCCGAGGCCGACACCAGCGGTCACCACAAGAACATCCTCACCGTAGCCATCCGCCTCAACGGCAAGGAGTACCGCGGCAAAGGGGGCACCAAGAAGCTAGCCAAGCAAGCTGCCTGTCGAGCAGCGCTGAAGCGCATCGAGGCGGAGCAGCGGGAGCGGGAGCGAGATCACCGGTCGCGTAAACCGGAGCGTGACCGGTCGAGATCTCGCGAACGAGAGCGCGGCAGGGATCCGAGAGATCGAGAAAGAGATACGAGGGAGAAGGAGAGAGACAGGGATCGTGATCGGGAGCGAGGTCACGGTTGTGAGCGACCTTGGGAGCGAGGGCGGAGCTCGTCTGAGAGCGGGCGACCCCTCGAAGTGGTTGGTCACCGACCTCCGCACTACACGAGTGCCCCACGTGGAGCAGCTGCCCAAATTCAGGAGTTTCTCCGGCAGCGAGGAAAGACGCCCCTCGCGATTTTCGACGAGCTGTACGGCCGCGAAGCAGAGTGGCAGGACCACGGCTTCGTCTTTCGTCACGACAAACGACTGGCGGAAGTGTCCGTTCGCGTGGGAGCACGCCAGTTCTACGGCTACGGACTGAAGCCTCACTTCGCTAGGCACCTGGCCGCTCTAGAGGCAATAGGAGGTCTGATTCTCACCACCAAGCCAGGCTCTAGCTATCCAGGAAAGCCGTCTCCTGGAGGTAAGTTGGTGGAATACAGGACAGGAGTGCGGAAGGTGTACACCCTGGAGGACCACCAGGGTGATGGTGGCGGTGCCGCCAGACATGGCAAAGCAGTAGCGACTGCCTTTGCCCAGCTAGCCAGGATGGTGTCCAGGAAGAGCACTATGGGTTGCAATGTCTTGGCTGCAGTGGTCATGACTAGGGTTGGACTGCAAGGAGCTATCGACTGCCAGGTCGTTGCGCTTGGCACAGGAACACGAATTACCGACAGAGACCGTCTGGCCAGGGACGGGTGCTGCCTGCGAGACTGCCATGCTGCTGTCCTCGCTCGGCGAGCGTTTGTTCGCTATCTATACAAGCAAGTGGAGGTCTGTGTAGATTTGTACACCGGAAAAGTGGGCTCGGGAACGCAGTCTCTCCGATCGATCTTCCAGCTGCGGCCAGGAGGGGTTACTCTGCACAGCGATGTAGAGTTTCATTTCTACTTGAGCACCGTTCCCTGTGGAGATGTTCGGACCTGTGGCTTGGCAAAACGAACTTCTCCAACATGGTCAGAGACAGATGCAGTAGGTGAACTGCATTACAAGGTGAGGCTAACATAACATGTTGGTCAAGGACACGTATTTGCACCTAAAGTAGAGATGGTAAAGTAAATGTCTCGTGATTGCATCGACAAGAGATGGGAGGGAAGAAAGGAGAAATCCAGTGTGGGAAACCACGGTAAATGTGATTCGTAACAACCAGACACCTAGCCTAGCTGGGCTAATGGACTTTTGCAGCTTTGCTGATGTACTTGCAGAAGAAAATTGCAATAAGGCCAATGGAGATGGGATGCACAGGACCCGCCTGTAGGCTATATACATTAGAAGAAAGGAGAGTTGGAATTGTCAAATGAAAGAAATGTTCTTTCGACCTGTAATTGAACCTGTAGGATATTACTACCCGGCTGAAAAAATAAACCTGACAAATTGTTCACTCAAATCTGTACACTGTCTAATCATGTGATATCAGTGAATCGAACTAGACAGTGACTGCATGGCACAGAAATCTACACGCAAACCATCACTGTCGCGTATGCTCATGTCACAGTCTATAAAAAATGATATGTGATAGGAACACTGTACGAATTAAATTCTAAACCGAGGGAATCTAATGTAGGGTAGTAAATTGTAGATCGCATTTCAGCCTGAAGATTGCCCGTTGGGTGCTCAGGGCCAGTCGTAATCATGTCAGTGTAGCATATGAGTAGTAGATGTATGCGTATGTCTATCATGTATTTGGCTGGAAAAGGGATACTCCGCACACTTTGTCAATCCTGGGAATGGGTAAAAGGCTGGTCAAAACCGTGTGTACCTGTAAATCTAGCCAGACTTGCCCAGGTAACCTACTGCATTCCGGGCAAACATGGCAATGTAGTAGTATTAGTGCAGTCGTCGAGCAGAATGGGGAAGGAAAAGTCTCGCCCTGGATGGTTGTCACCAGTCGTTATTTATCTGGCTGAAGTTCTAGCATGGATAAGTAACATTTTCTACCGTCTGTTAGTATTCTACCTAAGGAGGTCAGCCCAGCTGAAAATTATCCAGGAGCTCAAGCTGTAGTACACCTAGGCTTTCCTGCTCACACACTTCTAGCCTGGTATCGGTAGCAAACATGATACCTATGGTACATGCGAATGAGAGAACTTCTCCCAACGCTACAATAGCAGAACTGTGGATATGGAGAGGGGGAGGGGGCCACCCACCTTGCTCTTCCATCTACCTTTAGTGACGTTTCTATTGCATAGAATCACCAACAATATTGGGCAAGTCGAGCTAGCTAGAACGCGTGTTAAAATGATGGTCAAGCTGCGTTGTGCAGTGTAGCCTTGGCACAACAACTGCAGCTGCAGCCGATCCGGACGTGAATTGTGGATCTGCATCTACGGAATCTGGAGAGCAGCTGCATGGATTTTCAACCATCTAGGCTGACCCGGGACATTTACAGCGTGGATTTGGGGGCGACCGCTTTTCCCACACACTCTGCGACGTCAGAATGTTCCAACCGAATGCACCTTCTGCCCGGACAGTCGCTTGCGAGCCAATACTAGAAACATGTCAGCAGCATGAGACTCTGGACGGCATGTGTGGGAAGTAGAGGGGGCAAGCTGAGTTCCAATCAGCTAGTCTGTGGCTGGTGGAATTGCACCCATGTGCTCGACTACCTTCTAGTGGCTGGCAAACCAGTGGCGTAACTGCCAGAGTTTCCGAGGGGTGCAGAAACACCCCCCAAAAAATCAAGCATGGGATCGTCACCTGCTTGTAGTGTGAAATACGGCTAGCCCTAATTTTAGCGCTCGAAAGAACCTGCGCGCGGGCGCCAGTGTGGCGAGGCATGTAGACCTCCAGTGTTTTGCCAACGAATTTTCTAACTTAGGTCTCGCGGCAGTGGTCGCAACATGCAGCTGTTGAACCGCAACGTTTCCTGTCCGCCTGCGAATCAAGTGGGGCCCACGCATTGTAACAGTTTGTTGACACGATGACTAACCGCAACTCACTGCTGACGGCCCAACTTTATACACTTTACAGCCTCGTGTAAACCGTCTGTGGAAAAGTTTCATGTAGGAAGGCGCTGTACAAGTTTGTTGCTCGGCTCACGTGTCTACACATGCAGTTGACCGCAAGCCTAGCTCACCGCCGCCGATATCGATGGCTCCGACTTGGTACCAGTACATAGCTCAGTCGCGTGTACAACCGTTTCGTTTAGGCGCCGAAGCGGTGTTCATGGGTTTGCTATCTAGAAGAGACTACCAGCAAAGCGACCGGTGGATCAATCATCTCTGACAGATCTCTTCTCTCGCAAGGCAAACGGCCGGTGTTGGACGGAGCCTCTCTAGAAGCCCGCAACGACTGTGGACCGGACAACAGCAGTGCTTCGCCTACCCCACCTATAGCCAGCGCCTCATCATCGGCGGACCAGGTACGCGCATCTGATCAAGTTTCTGTCGGTTGTGACATCAGACAGGTTTTGGCCAACGACGAAATCAGGAGTGTACGCAACCTAGATGATCGTGAAAAGCTCAGTTTTTTGCGCCGTCATTTCGTTCCAGACGCCAACTTCTCTTTCTACTCTCGAGAAGAAAAACAGAAGGATTGGATCAGCAAGCGGTTTTTCCAAGCTTCATGGCTCCGCATGTACCCGTGCCTGGTCTTTTCTACGTGGGCAAATGGAGGACTTAGTCTTCCATGCGTCTTCTTTACGCCAGCGGACTCCACTGGTCCTCTGTTCAACAAGCCTCTCTCTAGCTTCACGAAAGGGAGTGAAGCGCTGAAGAAGCACGCCGCTTAGAAAACTCACCTCGACCCTCTAGCCCAGCAATCAGGCTTCCTCTCGAAGTTTGCCAGTGGAGAGGCGGACGTCATCCAGATGCTGAGAGATGAAAACCAAGTGCAATCAGAGGAAAACATGCAGAAACTCCGAAGCCTTTTAGCGTGCGTAGAGTTTTGCGGTCGCCAAGGCATTCCTTTGCGCGGGCATAGGGAAGATGGATTTACACTAGACTAGGAGCAGCATCTTACATCCAACCCTAGAAGTTTCCTCGCGCTTGTGCGCTTCCAGACTCACTCTGGAGATGATCACTTGTTCCGTCAATTCCACCAAGCTGGAAACCTTTCAGGAAAGCATTCGCTCACTTATTTGAGCCCCTTCATCCAGAATGAGCTGATTTCCTGCATTGGTGAGGAGCTGCTAAGCACAGTCTAGGAAGAAGTACGCGCTGCTCCCCACTTTGCTGTCTTAGCTGACGAAGCAGCTGACTGCAGTAACAAAGAACAGCTGCCTCTTGTCTTGCGTTTAATGGATCGCAAGGGTAAAATTCGGGAAGAGCGGATCGATGTTCTATAGTGTGTGACGAAGGAGTTACCGGAGAGGCACTGTCTGGTCTCATAGACGACGCCTTGCAGTCATATGACCTGAACATGACGCACTTGCGAGGCCAGGGTTATGATGGGGCCGGGAGTATGATTGGCCGTCTCCGGGGCTGTGTGGCACGACTCCTAACCTAATATGAGAAGGCACTCTACATGCACTGTAACTCTCATTGCCTGAACTTATGCATTGTACACTCCACTAATATCAGCCTTGTGCAACAGCTTTGGTCTGTGGTGAAGGAGGTGAACATCTTCCATCAGTACTCACCAAAGCGAGCTGGTGAGCTGAGCAGCATTGTCAAAGATTCTGGCTTAGAAACAAGCAAAACTAAGCTTGTAAGCCTGTGTAAGACCTGTTGGACAGCGTGACACCAGCCCTGGTGACATTTTGTGAGCTTTTACCTGCCGTCTTGCAGCATCTGGAGCAGATGGATGGTGATGGATTGCACGCATACAATGCTGACACTGTGACGGAAGCCCGTGGTCTACTGGCTTCTATTACTAGCTTTCGCTTCATCGCTACATTAGTCATAGTCAGCAAGGTGATGGCTCTCATCCAGAGCCTGACCATATCCCTTCTAGACAAGGCGTAGGATGTCTGCCGCGCTTACCAACAGGCCAGTATCAAATGGCAACTGCAATGCTGCAGGGATAACATAGATAAGAAGTTTGAAGAATGGTGGAAGGAAGTAGAGGAATAATCATTGTGGTGTCAACCCATCTGTCCCTCGCCGATGTGGTCGTCAAACTTGGCGAGACAACATGCCAGCTGACACACCGATGGTGTACTACAGGAGAGTGGTGGCTATGCCCTAATTTGATGATGCGCTCACCCAATTCCAGGAGCGCTTCTGCCCCCTTCCGAAGGCTGCAGTCTAAGGGCTGTATCTAGTGCCAAGTGTCATTGTTTGCACAGAAGAGGAGCTGGTGCGCCAGGCTGTAATGGAGTTTGGGCATAGAGAGCTAGACGTTCTGCCCACTGCCACAAACATTGAAACGTTGGCGGCAGAGCTTGATCGATGGATTCGACTATCCCAAGCACTCCTACCTGCTCAGTCATGTGGTCCCCAGCTTCCAGCGTGGAACTCACCTGAGGCAGCTCTAGCACTGGCCAGAAATTCAATCTGCCCATGCATAGCTAGTTTACTGGAGCTGGTCTATGTATGGCCAGTCACCACATGTGAGTGTGGAGGTGTGTAAGTGCCCTGGGAAAGGTGAAGACAGCACTTCGCGCAACTGTGGGCCTAGAGAGATTCAAAGGTCTAGTCTAAAGACATGTGCACTGTGGCAAGCCATTGGAGTACGAGAAGGTGATTCGGCGCTTCATGCAGATGCACCCACGACGCATCATTGCTCCACACCTTGGAGAAGTTGTTAGCAAAGATGGGGAAGCCCTCGAGTTGCCATTGGTTCACGTCGGAGATAGATATAGTTTGAGAACACTTAGGGACTAACCGATTCTAATAATCCCAGAAACAGGGAATCCTAGATAATGAACGGTGACCTGAAGTCAAACTTTTCAATATTGGGTACATATGCCTTCTGCACTAGAGGGAAGCTGTTGCAGGGAAGTAGTGGTATTGTTTCGAACAGTATTGCAATAGAAAGCAGTGGCGTAAGGACAGTTGACATCATCCAGTCAAGTCCTTGGAAAACCCCAAATTTGGCTCTCTGGTTATGCGCCTGCCAACCTGTTAGCTCAGAAAGCTAACATGCCATATTCTGCTATGCTGAATTGGATGCGTAGCTGTCTGTCTTCCGCCTAGCTGAGATCAGCCGTCATGGCCCTCTGTGGCTCACAAACGCCATGTCAGAGGCCATGAACCGCAGCCGGCCTTAGGCTTGGCTGAAAGTTCTATGTCCGTCATGGTAATATCTCTTCTGTTTAACATTCCGTGCTTCTTCTCCGAATGGAATACCTAATGTTCTGGATTCAATGCTGTACATTCCCGAGTGCTCTCCAAGATTTCTGGAGCTTTCTTTATTTGTGCTTAGGCTCTCCGTTTTCCTGTTCATTTCAGTCATTCTAGTAGCAGCAAAACATTGGAGAGAGAGAGAGAGAGAAAAGTCTAGAGAGTGAGAGACATCTAGACAAAGAGAGAGAGAGAGAGAGAGAGAGAGTAGAGGGGTGAGAGAGTAAGTGAGAGAGGGAGCAAGAGCACTATGCACGTATACATGACACATACACTTACTAGTGATCATCAAGATTACCCATGTTAAGGATGTCTGTCCACTACATGGTAAAATATTAGCGGATAAAGAGTTTAGATAGAGATATTCTAGGACAGCACTGTTTCGGCGTTTTTGGCCTCATCAGCGAGAGACAGACCTATGCGAACGGCTAAGCCAAATGGTTGGGGTCGAAGACTTGTCGTCTACTAGCCAGACTTGCACTAGTCGGTCATTGGAACTCCTATGCAAGACCGCACTGGATCCTAGAGGGATCACTCCCTAGGTGTGAAGTTAAGTATAGCAGTCTGGCTAGTACTAGCCATAGAACAGTGACCTTGGCTGGTGCTGATCTCTCCCCTGCGTCTGGATTGTTCAATGATACACTACACGGGCAGCCTGTGTAGTCTGGATTCATTCTATTTTCGTTCTGATTCATGCTAATCATATGTTTCTCACTCATGTATCTTCTGTGTTCTCTAATCTCTCTCTCTCTCTCTGTTTGTTGTGTAATCGGTAGGTGTTGGTTCAATAGCAGATACTACCTGTGTGGTAGACAGCAGGCACCAACAACCATTCTGAAAATGTCTGAATCAGTTCTGCAGTTCAGTAAATCTATGTAGAAATGGAAAACAGGGAAAGGCAGTTCTGCCTGTCCTAGTTCATGCTCTGCCCAGAGGCATCGAGCATCGTACACCTAGGGGACTAAACTCTAGCCTAATCTAGACGTGGAAAACAGTTCATCCGGATGAATTCCAACTACCTATGTGTCCATGTATCAGAGCCGAAAGATACAACATCCAGAAGTTCGAAATCTCCATGCCTCATGGGATGCACTTAGTTCATACCTCAGGCAAGTGTAGTCAGACATCAGTGCACACTCGTCCTGTAGTGCTGCTCCAGGAATATTACCATCTATGGCCCCAGAGAACTGTAGAAAAAAAAAAGTGGTTTTCGGTAATAGTCTGCAGATCTACCAGAATTATCACCGGCCAGCAGGTGGAGATCTCTGGTAGAGAAGAGACCCTGTCTGCCGAGATGATGCAGAGCCTCTCCGCCAGGCACAATGGGCAACTGCTCGATGAACTCGTGTACACAGCAGCTCTCCTTCACATAGACCATAGGAAAACTGTGCCTGCCTCTGTCCGAGATGCTAGGAAAGCTCCACAGCCATGCCATACTTCTCGTGGTGGAAGTTGGAGAGGTGGTAATTGTCCCACTGCTATTTAGTCCCTTCTGTTTACCCTAACTTCAGCATGGCGTTGGTGCTCTCTACAGCCTAAAATTGTTGCCTGATAGACTAATCCAGTCGCAGGGCATTCACCCTAAAGGAGACATAGGTCTGGACAGCGACAGTTACAGATTTTTGCTACTGGCTGATCTGTGCATGGATGGTAGGCCAACTGGAGAGGGTGTATGTTGTGCGACCTGCAGATAGACGCTAAGTCGGGCATACACCTGTACAGTTCTGTGGTAGAAGCGCTAGTAAAACTTTGGCCCTAAGGGGAAGTGCTAGTAGATCTACCGTAGGAACTTTCTGGCAATACATCACCTGACATTCTGACTGGACGGAAGATTGAACCAAACAATCTAGTGAGATCGCTGCTTCTTCCTAGGGGCACCACGCTCTTTCCGATCTATGAGGAATGATCCTGCTTCTCTGTAGCCACTTGTCCCTTGGGTGCTAAAATAGACGGACGCAGCCTGTAGAAAGGTGTCTACGTCGCTAAGTTAGAGATGCCGGTAACTCGTCCGCTAATCGCTGCTATATTGTTTCTCAGGATAGGTGTTGGGTGATCGGATAACTGGTGGGCATAAGAGGCGTGCTGTGTGACTTCCAGTTAGGAAAATACCTCCCAGAGCGGTGGTCTGGGGGAATGTCTACTAGATCTGATACCCACAGGTAAGTCTGGATGGGTAATTTGCAGTCCTGAGGCTCTGTAGACTTCTGTCTGCGTAGCTGCCAGAAACTATCCGGTGCACAGCTAGGCTGTCATCTCTGTACAGTCTAATGTCATTCCGTCCATGAAAAGTGGTAAGGACAGTGGCCAGTGCATAGGTCTCCATCTAAACTTCCCCTGGTAATGTCTATAAGCCCCAGGGACAGATTTGTTCCCCTTCACCCAGTCAAAGTCGACATCTAAAAGTAACTATTTGCGTGTGGGGAGGGGAATCTCCTGGTCAGATAACATTAGTCATTTGGCTGGTGATCTCGAGCGCTGTTCTAAGAATGTCCTTGGAAATAAACGGGTAGAATTCACAGATTTCGAAGCAAGTTAATACACAGCTGTCATTCTCTGTAAGCGACTGGAAGCAGGCAATGATTTCTGAAGAGCTCTGCCACTGGTGAATGTAGAAGTTGTCCTGTACAGCTGTGGAGATCCTGTCGAGATCCTGTCCTGTTACTTTGCTGACTAGCCCGAATTTCCCCCTGTTCAGGATGGTAAATTCTGAAAGGCAATTTGCTCATAGAGTTCTCCTAATGGTCCTTGAGGGTTATGAACGCTTCCTTTCGGAATAGAACTACCATCCGGTCTGCGACTTTCAGGGCAACAGCGATTTATTTCGCTTCCATATAGATGCACCGTACGTTCTGTAGGGCGCTAAAATAGCGCTAAGTGATATTCTAGCAGAGAAGTATCTAGTGCTAAGTCGTGAAGGAGTATCTCTGTAAGTCAGGTAGCTAGTGGCTATCGTCTCTCTCTCTCTCTCTCTCTTCCTACCCTCCCCCACGCGCCGCGACACGCCGAGCACCTCATGAGCT
>JAOWAR010149711.1:0-11442 GCA_028571005.1 Clathrina lutea
CACACAGTGTTATCATCACACAGTGTTATCATCACACAGTGTTATCATCACACAGTGTTATCATCACACAGTGTTATGTTAATTGCTGACATTTTGTGCAAAGTTATATTGAGATCTACGATATAAACTGGACCTTCAAAAGAGAAGAAGAACACCATTTGTTTAACAGAGCATCGCCCACAAAGTTTCTCTCCTGCCTTTTGTCATGTACAGTTTTAGTCTTTTCCAACAACTGATTTCTCCCTGTTTAACAAACACCATTCTACACTTTGCCTCTTCAATGTGTAACTTGTACATGCTTTGGTATTTCTGTACTGTTCCAGTTTTTTAGCTAACCCAATTGCGAAGCTTTCTTTGTGGTGGCATCTTCTCTTTGGAGGCAAAAACCTAAGGTTTACCTTTCTGATATTCAGAATTTTACACAAGACTGGAAGAACTACTCTTGCTCACCTGAGAGAGTCCGTCAAGAAAAAAGAATGTAGAAGGACTAATGTAGGGAGACAGGAACCTTGTCGCTGAGTATACCTGAAAATGAAATATGGAAAAGATTCCGGTTGTTCTGGAAGTTATTATAAAACATGTATGGATTGGTAAACTTTACTTGGTCAACCCTACATGACCCGCAGCTGCTGGTCATGGACGCCGAATTCCATGCAAATTAGGTGCTCTGACAGTGATCTGATCAGGCCATGCCAGGGTCAACATTGTGTGACCTGGTCCTGGACGCAGCAGGTCACTTCTAGTGTCCTGACAGTGGCCTGATGAGGCCACGCACAAGTCAGCATTATGACACAGCAAGCCACGCCACTTGGTGTGCTGATAATGACCTAATCAGCCCATGCACAGGTCAATATCGTGTGTCCTGGTCCTGGACACATTAGGCTATGCCAAGTGTCCTGATAGCGGCCTGACCAGGCTATGCACAGGTAAACACCGCCTGACCTGGGTCTGGATGCATGAGGCTATGCTAAGTTTCTTAATAGTGGCCTGATCAGGCCATGCACAGGTCAACAGTGCGTGGCCTGATTCTTGATGGATCAGGCCATGCCAAGTGTCCTGATAGTGCCCTGCTCAGGCCATGCACAGGTAAACATTGCGTGTCCTGGACCTTGAAGTGTGCCAGGATATGCCACGACATTATGGGTGGTCTGCTCCAGAGCACGCTTGGTTTCAATGTGAGGCATGTCCTGGCGTGTCCCTAGTCGGACATGCCGGGACACTCGAAGGGGCCTGAAATTGAGGACATGGTCAGGACATGCCACATGTCCTGAGGTGTCCTGAACCTTGACACTTCAGGACATGTGTCCTGTTTTGCTGTGTGAGAGAGAGAGAAAGTTTAAGGCCAATTTCAACCGAGCGAGCGGGAGAGATCGAGGGAGAAAACATGCTAAGCTTTGAGAGTTTTGATCAAAGCCACAGTTCGCTCGTCACCAGGACGCAGAGTTCAGAAAGTGCAGATGGTTGTTATAGTACGAAGCTTAGAAGAGGTACCGACCGCATCAGGGGCCTCTCCTTGCAAAGCCTCTGTGGCAGCGGCCTTACCCCAAAGCCTTCTTCCGGATGTCCCGCTTCTTCTTCGGGGAAAGCCTCTTCCTGCGGCCGTACTTTGGTATTTAGGACTACTTCCGGGGAAACTAAAGTAGTGTATCCAGATTGTCATGTTCAAAACTTTGAACAAGCACCGACGGTTCGCAAGGGCCCCGGAAATTAAATAGATGGTGTGAAAAATCCAGTAAGGTATGGTTCTCTTCCCCAATTTTACATTCAAAAGGAGCGTCAACTCCGTGGCTTTATTTTTCCCGAAGTAAAGAAAGCCCCTTTTTAAGGAAGCTCTAAAAAGTTTTTCTTAGTTAAAGTTTGGATTTCTTTACATAAATACTTTCAATGTGAATCCTTTGGGTGATCTCTGCAAAAAAAAGTAGGGGTCACCAGGTTCGTTTGCGCGTTCGAGCTGTTTGAAATCAGGTCCGTTTTGTATGCAAGCATAAGGGCATGATTGGTTTTTCGAGACATTTCATCTATTTTGAGCATGTTCTGGATGTTAAAGGGACACTGCGACGCTTTGCCAAGATGGCGGATCTTGACTTTTTAATCCACGATTGTGTCGTAATCAGTGACGTTTCAGCTACGTGACAGGCAATTGGTGCCAATTTCCTATCCACGCGCTGGCGCGCGCAGGCCACAGCGCTCACAACATGTACAAGCATCAATCTCACTCAGTGCTGAAGTGGAGTTTCGAGTGGTCGTGCTTTTCCTTCCGCTCTTTTCTCTTAGTTGTGCATGATGTCGTCGTTGTCATGTTCTTCGTCATTTTCCTTGCTCGTCTGTTTTTGATGACCTTTTTTTCTTTTCTTTTTTTGAGTTTTCCGAGGCCGGCTCACGAAAACACCTCACTCGCTTCCCCGACGAGTGTTTCCTCCGCCCCATGGCATTCAGGTGCTATCCCAGGAAAGACACTGAGACGGAGGTGAAAAACTGACCAGCAGGCTGTGTGCTCTCGACCCCTTGGCCGGCAAACGAAGTGACGATCGCCTCAAGCACAACTAAACCATGTAATGTCCATGCAGACAAATCTCGACGTCGAAATTCGCGCCAATTTGCCATTCGAGATCGCATGAGAGCCGCCGGGGTCGTGACGCCGAATAAATGTAATACACTTATCCCTGTATCCGCCATCTTGGCAAAGCGTTGCAGTGTCCCTTTAAATTTTTTGTAAGTAAACAAGAGCCTCGTAAAAAGGAAAGATAAATACGGAATCTCGATCTTCGTGCCAAAGTGCGTAGCCAAACGAGAGTCGTGGTGGCAACTGCCAGACCTTCTGACTGAAATGTTTTTGTACAAATCCTTTCCATGTGATTCGTTTAGCTGATTTCTGCAAAAAAATTAGGGGTCACCGGGTTCCTTTTGCGTGTTGGAGCTGTTTGAAATCAGGCCCGTTTTGTGTGCGAGCATATGGGAACGCCTGGTTTTTCGAGATTTTTCATCTAAAAAAGTGGTGTCACCTGGTTCATTTGCGCGTTGGAGCTGTTTGAAATTAGGCCCGTCCTGTATGCGAGCATATGGAAATGACTGGTTTTCGAGATGTTTTATCTATTTTGAGCATGTTCTAGTTGTTAAAGTTTCAATTTTTTACATAGATCCCTTCGATGTGGTTCTTTTAGCTGATTTCTGCATAAAAAATGAGGGTCACCAGGTTCGTTTGCGTGTTGGAACTGTTGGAAATTAGGCCCGCTTTGTATGCGAGCATATGCGAATGACTGGTTCTTCAAGACGTTTCATCTCTTTTGATTATGTTCTAGATGTAAAAGTTTTAATTTTTTTGACATACATCCTTTCGATGTGATTCCTTTAGGTGATTTCTGCAGAGAGAAGTAGGGGTCACCAGGTTCGTTTGCGTACGGGAGTTCTTTGAAATCAGGGCCATTTTGTACGTAAGCATGTGGGAATGACTGGTTTTCCAAGACGTTTCGTGTATTTAGAAAATGTTCTAGATGATGAAGTTTTCGGTACTCGTCACATGTGAGAGTCTGCCTACCAACTACCCTGATTATATGCAGAAGAGCAGAGTGTCATTCATTCTCGTTAACGATCACAGGGAGGAACGGCAAGGGATCTATAGTGCTCATTCAGAGCACATATTACTCTGTCACACTTTGTCACTCTCACTTTGCCGCCAACATTCCCACCTAAGAACTTCTTCAGTCCATGGTCCCTGTGCCTTTTGTGTGCCTAGTGCAGGTGAGCATGCAAACAAACCGGAGCCAGCAATCTTCAGTGCCATGCCATCACTTAGCACCTTGCTCTCCTTGCCGCACAGCTTTGTCCACAGCATCATTACCAACCCCGAGCGGTCCGAGAGGTATCGGTGGTGATCCATGGCGCTTCTGGTGGTATGTGCTAGCTGCAGAAGCTGTTGGTGACCAACTTCAGCACTGGCCAGCACCTCCAACAGCGCCTTGATGTCAGCTAATGTCCTTGCCAGCCATGAAGGCCCTGAGAGCATAACTCTTTCTGCCCGGTAGAGCTGACTTCAGCAGGGGCAATGAATCATTGATCCTGACCAGTTTGTCAGAAAATCATTCGAGCAAACCAACGTGCTTGCACTGCCGGATGATGACAGGCTCGTCAAAGTAGTTGCCTTTGTGTGCAACCAGAATTCATTTGGCAAGCAGCCAGTCCAACCATGCCTGGAGGCCATCCTTCAGCTCTTCTCTGTCCACTGGTACACCCTCCTTCAGGTGCGCACGGGCTCCTGAGCTATGGCCAATGGAAAGGCCTGTCACCTCTGTGGCTGACTTGTCAGGGGGTTTTTCTGGGAGGATGTATGTCGAGAAGTGTGCTCCTTGCTCCCCTAGATGTGCAGCGGCCAGTTGTGTGATGTCGCACTGGTATGCAGACGGACCGGTTGTTTTATCGTCCAACACGACCATGCTAACGCCGAGTGCTGCACTGCTTGCCAGCAGTGAGACCTTTGGCTCAACTACTGCTTGAGGGATTTCTGTGTCTTCTTCCTCAGGCTCAGGGAGTATCCCACGTCCAGAGGCATAGGTGAGGCCTTCAAGGACAAATAGAAGATAAAAATTATCAATGTCCAGAGCAAATGATACCACTACAGTACGTACAAAATGGTCATCATGATAATTTACTATGACGTCGGATACATCGCCATTCACTACATTGAAACGAGCACATAATGCTAGATTACAGTACATTATTGCTATATCATCAGCATATTCTCTTCACATGTATCCCTGCTTACCCTGCGTACACATCCTAGCCTTCTCTGAGCTCAGCTGAAGCGGTTTGCGATTACCGGCTAGCTGACAAGAACAGCCGACGGCGCTAGAAGGCTACGCTAGCCTTTCGTTTCCTGCTCCTGGCTTGCTTTGTGTCTAGACGGACAGCCTCAGCGGGACAGTGGTCAGCAGGACTCAGACCAGCTTCTCTACATACTTCAGATAAGTAAGAGTGACCTTTGTTCATCTGCAAGACAGCGCCAGCAACACGATAGGAAAGGATTCTGAATCTCCATAGTGCCTGCCCTTGGGAGCCTTGGAGGCCATGATATTGTTCTGTGACTCATGCACTTGCGATGAACCATGTGACGCCAGCTTTGGGGCATTGCTTGCTAGCGACGCAAAGAGCTCTGTCAATAGTTTCTTGCACACGTCACTTTCCAGGTCTTTCCCGTTAGGCAAATTCTAGTGACGGTGTCCTGTTGGGTTGGCATTATGGCCACACCAGGTGCCCCATGATGAGTGGTCACCAAACGAGTGCAGGGTAATGGATCCAAGAGCTGACTCCAAGCCACTTGCATCGCCCTTGTTTTGGGCAAGAGCATATGGAAAGTCCTTTTGGATGGCCTTGATCACCTTCTCACTCAGTTGGGTGTGCAACTTCTTCAAGTCATACACCTTATTCCTGAGGGTTTTCTTGCATGGTTCATGTCAGACCATTTCTCCCCTGAGTCATCCACTTCATCACGCACATGTTTGACCGCTGTGGAGTCGTCATCTCCAATCATGACCGCAACTCTTCCATCTTCACTGCTCTCATCCAGTTTCTTCACAATTTCTTCCCCAAGGTGTCCTTCCATGGCCTTGCTAGAATTTGAGCAGGTCTTGCGGCAGTTATGCTTGGCAGGCAGGTGCCCGAACCTGGCAGCAGTGGCGCATTGCCGACACGACTTACTGCGCAACCCGTATTCCAGGACCTTCTCAGTTTAGCTCCCAAAGGCATGAGCCACACCGGTCAGACTGTTATATGATCGACCCCCACTGCACCTCTGCCAGGAACGGTTGAAGCTTTTGGCAATGTTTTTCTTCCCGCTGTCTCCATGTGTTGTATTTGACTCGGTGTTGAGAACTTGATCCCGTTTCACTTGCGCTCAAAGTCCTGGAAGTTGCCACGGGGTCTGACAATGACTTCTCACGCTCCATTTGCAGTGCCATCTGAGAAGATCGTTTTGCTGCTCACTCTACGACTGGCCCATTCTTCCGCTCTCTTTTTTTCTGCGTTACAGCACCAATGATTGGCACATTCAGAGCCATCAGGAACTTGTTGACGTCTGTGGCACCAACACCTGCGTGCACCATTGCTGTTGAACAAGACACACAAGACAAAATTGCGAAGTTACGGGTGCTTGGTTCTAGAGTCAGTTGCATGTATGCTTCAAGTCAGCATTGAAAAATGTGGCCATGCACCGTGTGCAAGGAAAGGAAAATATATCGGCCTGGCGTTTCCTTTCCGGGCCCAGTGGTACTGGTCACAGACATTTAGTGCCTGGTGGACTTACATGAGACTGTTCATGAGCACAAAATGAACCTGACCAGCCAATAAATTCTCAGCTGTCTTACCAAGTGCTTCTTTACTGTTTATGTCAAATGCTGGAGGTCCACATGATCCAGTCCTGTGCTGCTTGCATGTTCGCCCGTCTGTGAAGACTCCGCAAGATGTGCATTTCACCTCCAGCACAGATGCCATCCGATGCTTCCTCTCTTTTACCACGTGGTGTTAGCGCACCTGCTTGCCGCACACAGTGCGTCCTGCCTTCAGTCCAGCTGCCAGCACGCCACGCTCAACAACTCCTGGTCCGATAAAATGGAGGTGGTACACTTTCACTTGGCGCGGCTGCAGTCTGGTAAGCAGTTAGGTCTGCATTGTAACAGCAAGTCATGGCTGATAGGTTCTACACTGCCTGGACACAGTCAAGCCCACATTGATCTGACTGTGAAATTTGAACGGTCTTTCGTTTTTTCGCTGTACGGAGTGACTTGCTTGTTTATCAATTGCTGGGGTACTAACCTTTGACCAGTGTACATCTAGTGAGGAACAGATTTTCACCAAGGATGTGACATTGGGTGAAATAGTAATCGGTCACTACCGTTTGTGCAGGAACACTGGAAATGACTTGCGTTGGTGTGATGGACTATTTTAGGTAAAAAAAAAAAAAGAATACTTGGGTGGCGCTACCGACCACGCCATGTAGCAGTACCATAGTTCTGCAAATGAAGATGTGTTATTGTAGAGCTACTACAAGCAGATCGGCAAGCTTTTTGACACGTACCAGGAGCATCTCATGGAGGTGTTTTCCCTAGGAGGTGTTTTCAAGTTACTGTTCAGTTAGGACACTTGAGGTGTTTTCCTGATCCGGGGACCCCCCACAAAAGACCAAAGTGCGGAGAAAGGTGTTTTCTTGAAGAGAGTGGCGGTCGAGTAACTTGAGAAAAAAGAAAAAAAAATGTCACGAGAAGGCATAGCAGTGAGGGAAAACATTTGTTTTTTAGAAGTGAGTGGCGATCGAGTAAAAACTTGATCAGAAAGAGAGCAGTGAAAAAAAGTCACTGAAGAGAGGATCAGTTAGGAAAAAGGTGTCTTCCCAACTTTGTTGCCAGCTAGGAAAGTGAGGTGGTTTCTCGACTTTGTTGTCAGTTACGAAAAGAAAACACCTTTTTGTAGGTTGTATCCCCATGAAGTGCTCCAGACGTACGGACGCCATTCGATGAAGCTTCCAGTTCGCTGGCCAGAGTCTGTACAGATCCGTTGTCAACGCCTGTATCGAGAAGTCGAGCTGCGTGATGACAGGTGGAGCTTGATGCGGGCAGAAGGCTGCCACCTCTCCTCGTGTCCGATTGCCATTGACCACGGATCCTGTCGATGGTGTATCGCCAAGCAAAGCGCCCGCTGACGGAGCGCACTCCCTCATCGTCCTCCAAACTGAAGCTCACATTGTGCGTATCTGGCGAGGCCTCTTCTCAGGATGATTGCCCAGCTTCCATTGCGATGCAAGCTGGCCAAACCGTATGTCGTCTTACTCACTCCAGAAAGCTCTTTCTGGCTAGCTAGCACTGCGGCAGGGACCTCAACTTTCATGTCCAACTTCCGGAAAGAGCTGCTCGCGCACGATCGTTTCTGCAATGTCATGCATAGCTCTCTGCTGCGTGATCAGATTTCCTCACTGTACTGCAATACAGTGGACGTGTAGCTACCTACGTAGGCCCAGCTGTTATGCAATGCATGCATTTAGCATGTCGCGCTATCATAGCGCAGGTGAGGGCGTCGCGACGTCTACACGAAGGCTGACCCGACCGCGTAGATGCGTGTGTTCTCGATAATTCGTGATGCGCCAAAAAGTTGCGCAGTCGAAACTGTTTCTTGCCTCGCTAAGGGGGGAATTCGGGCAACATGTGAAGTCAGTTTTCCTGGGATACGGTATGGTTGCCTCAATCCACCAGGTACCCGTCACTTTCCGGCTTCTCGATCTTCCTGAAGATCGTGTCCGCCGCGAGGGAGAGGCGCGGCCGGCCTGTTGCCTGGTAAATGCTTCGATTAAGAATCGTGGTCTTCTTTTCACCAAGGAATAAGTTTTGAATTTTTCCGAGACCCGGACAAGTCGTACAGCAATAAAATTTACAGGCTGAAATTTACGACTCCCAACCCAACGGATGTGTCTAGTCTAGAGCTTAAGGGACCTTCAAAGGTGAAAGAGGGCTAACAAACTGCTGGAAAATTTTGGAAATCTTGCATTTGATGACACTAGGCAAAACATCTCCATGCAAATCCTGAAAATTTAGGAAAATCGACCAAACATTTACTTTCTGCAGAAACCCCGTGCGCTCGCACACCCAGGCGGGCGACCGGACCATGTTTGGAAATAAAAGAGTTATATTTATCCGAACGCGTACTGCGCCGAACTGCGTGCGTAGCATTCGCCGGTGGAGGCCACTGGTAGTGGGTACATTGGCTTACTCGTCAATCGAGCCCAGCGTGAACTTCGAGATTCGAGCATTAACTAAATGAGCGATCAGATGTCGAAGTTCATACGGTTCACATACAAAGAACTTCGCCCGGTTCCACCATCAGCGATAGTTGAAGACCAATTTTGAGGTCCTTCCTTTGATCCTTTCTTTCAAATATGACAACTCAAGGGCAAGAGTTTGGCTGAGAGGAAAGGTATGTTAGAGACTCGACGTATTTCAGGGATTTTGATTTGAAGAAAAACTGACGGGGCGGAGAGCGAAAGACATGAGGCCTGTGACATGAATGACGCATCTCGCCGGACTCGGAAAGGTTCACACACTATTTAATTTTCGGACGTCCATTTATTTCTATTTCTCAGTTCGAATCAGGAAGGGACGCTCAACACTGATCGTGAAAAAAATGGTGAAGAATTGCGAGGTTAAGAGGACTGCGTTGCTTACATGAGCATGCCACTTGTCAGAAAGATTTAGGCCATGGCCAATTCCAGCTTTTCTATTTTGGGTATTTTCAAAAAGTATCTTTTGTTCAGGAACATTTGAAGCTCCGATAGAAAAGGAAGGTGTCCTCTCCTTTACTCGAGTACCAATACGTAACTTGAACGCTTCCTTCTTTTGACAAGCAAATCACTTGAAACGTTAAGAAAGAAAAATGAGCCAATGAGTTATGAAGAAATGAAGATTAGAAATCTCTTTTCTCAGTTTGAAAGTGTTGAAGTTTTCACTTACCTTCCCAGTTGCGTTGGCAAGAACAAGCCATTCACAGGCTGTCTGCTGACCATTCATAGCTGCAAGGTGAAGCGGCGTAAGGCCGTCCTGTGAAGTCAAAAAATAGTATGGAAACAAACTAATGACCTGTAAGTCTGTTAAAGATTGCAAATGATTTGTTCAGATTTGTTCACACTTTCTTACGCAACCACACGCACACACATACACCCACACAGAATATGGAAAATTTCAAGACTAAAAGGTATCCTTTCCTTCACTTGAGCACCATAACATAACTTAGACTCATCTTCATAGATTTTGGCTCGCAAATCAACAAGCACTTCCAAGGCTTACGGAAAACCATCATAAACTGCCATGTGAGGTTGTGTGTCAGTGGGCGCATTCAGTTCTGAATTGGTTGAATAGGCTGAATTTGAATAGCATGAAGGGAACGAATTTCCAGGAAATAAATGAAAAAAAAACGGTGTATCCATGGTGCGACCAGTTTCAATCGCTCCAGCGCACGTGGTTTCATGAGCCGTGGCGCGGCGCTTCAGCTGTGCACTTGGGACGAGAGTAACTAAAGACTGAAAGTCTAAACAATACTCGACTTCGCAAGTGTTGACACATTTGAGCACATTGCCTTTAAGGAAATGGATGACGACCTGGAGCTTGAAGTAATTTCTACTTTTTCGTCGCTCTTGTTGGAGGATGAAGATGCTGAGGACGAGGGGGCCATCTCCGCGCTTTTTCCAGGCTCGGACATTCTTCCCTTGTCTTTGTGTCGCTACATTTCGGCCTTCTTCTATCCCTCGCTTCGAAGGATATCAAGCGGTGATAGACTAAAACAGCCTCTCTATCTCCGATCGAAACTCCAAGAAGGTTCTCATAGCCTTGGTCGTGTTGTACTTCAGCGTTCACGTGCGAAAGTACTCATTGTGTGAAGTGTGAAGCTCTGAACGATACACAAAATCTATCTCCAGAATTTAGCCGGTGCCTTTTACCTAGAGGTTTTGAAAACTCGACGGGTAAAAATCAGATGAATGGATAGGATGTTGATCGTGAAAACGAAGGAGTATTCAATCTGTATCAAATTACCTGAGCAGCTTGACAGAAGCTGTTTCTCTTTATGACGTCAACGAGATTCCCCATTGTTGATTACTCAGTGTCTTCGAAGAGGGAAAGGTTCCGGTAAAGCGAGAAGGGAATTTTTCGGATGAGTTGGGCGAGAGTATGAAAAAGTGAGAACGTAGCGTATTCCGGGCCAAAAATAATAGATACACCGAGGTTTTGAACAAGGACGGATTTCGGTTCATAGTCTTAACCGAGTACCTTTGACAAGATTTCTGAATGATGGTTTTACCGGCACCGATGCAATCTTTTGAACTGGGCTCGAGGGATCGCACGGAAACAGTATTCGCAGGATCGCTGCAGAAGAGGCACTAATCTGGCATTTTTCAGTTTCTCACCTACATTCACTGTTGTTCCCTGCGGGGTGTTCACGAATTTCCCGTCCTCAGACCGAATTTCGCCGGTCAGTGGTGAGAGATTTTGAAGTCAGAATGTTCAAAATGAGGCTTCGGACGAAGTGAGTGTTACCGTTCCCGAATACTTTGCGAGATACCGTCCGAGGTTAAAAGATTGGTGAGACGGCTAGATCAATGCTTGTTCAGAGGAAAGAGCGTGAACGTGGAGGGAAGACAATTAACTCACGTATTATTAGTATGACAGGTAAAATCCTAGTGTGAGCATGGTAATGGCAAGGTACCTTCTCGATTTGAAAGGCATCACGCTGGGAGAAGACACTTAGTAGAAGTTCACTGACTCCAGCAGAAGTTTTAGACGACGTTTCGACCTCATTCTCAGGTCTTCATCAGGAAACAACGAGAGACAGAAAGAAACAGCTACCTTTATGTGGAAGAGGTGTGAAGAAGCTACTAAACAAGTGCTAACAGACCTTTCACACAAAGGTGCTAAC
>JAOWAR010149722.1:0-11442 GCA_028571005.1 Clathrina lutea
CTGTGCATGTAGTCAACCAATGAGGACTCGCTACGCAGGTGGTAGTTCGGTCATATAACTGTGTCGCAGTCTTTTGCGCTCCTAGTTTACAACTGATGAAGTCAGAGGTATATCTGACGAAACGTCTTGTTCAATTTGTGTCTTGTGACTGGTGAGCTGGGAATTTTCTCCTGAATTCTCTTGATATCGTAAAAGATTTAAGGTGGATAAAAATGGCTTGATTTCTTTGTTTGTTCACTTCCATTTCTTGGTTAGTGAGGCATCAAAAAGAAAGTCAGTTTATCTCTCAACATGGTTACATCTCTTCTTTATGCTCCATGTTAGCAATGTGTGCCCGTGGACTTACTGCAGACTTTTAAGCTTAGTGTTAGCAATTTGTGCCCGTGGACCTCCTGCAGACTTCCAAGCCTTCTCTAGCACTCAGTCTATTCACAGGATTTGTTTGATAAGGTTCATGATTCAGGTGTGCAACAAGAGCCGATCTTCAAACATCTCTCACTAGCCCCCATCTTGCTGAGCTTGGACATGTCTTAATTGATGTGGATGTTTGTGCCTATGGTAATTGGGTGTGAGTATTGGTGCAGATGTTGACATCATAATTCACAGGAAGGGGAAAAACCTAGGTGAATCGTGCTGTGTATCAAAGGGTGTGGAGCATTTTAGAGACCTTTAGCAACACAGGACATAGAGACGATCATCTATCCTCCGTGGAAGAGCCTTTGATTCTGGCGTACGTATTTCTATTATATTTTATCAGACCTTAGTCATCAAAGAAGAAGAGCTGAATCGCGCACAGATGACATTGAAAGAGGAACATGAACGACGCGAGATTGCTGAGAAGAACAAGCAAGAAATGGTTTGTTGTGTAAAATTGTCTTTCTTTGCCTGTCTTAATGAAGATGCGATTCATTGCTGTCGAAGTCCTTTTCAAGATTGAAGAAAAACTTTAAAACGTTATGGACTGCCACAACATGCTTTCCAATTCGGGCTAAAGACTACCCAGGCTTTTTCAAGGTTTACATTGACACTGCCACGAACGGTTTTTTCTGCTTCATTTTCAATAATTTTTGAATGTTAATTTTCTGGATTTGCCTACCCTTATCCAGAAGAGGGAAAAGAGAGGAAAGTTAACGTTTTTCTGCCACTGGCATGTTTTTAGCAATGTTTTAAGAAGGCTGTTTTTCTGTTTATGGCGACTGTGGTAGAGGAGAACTGCCTTTCCCTTTCTTTTGCACATGTCCATCAAAGCGTGGTCCACTATTATGAGTACAAGTGAGACAATCAATTTTCAGCGTTCTGTGTTTCTTTGAATGATCTCTCAGTTTGAGCGGCACTCTACAGAACACTCTCAAACTTTGCAGCAGCTGACTCAGGAGCGACAGCACTCAACAAAGCTGGAGTCAGAGCAGGCACGGCTAAAGGAAAGCGTGAGGAACCTTCTTCGAGAGAAAGAGGAAGCCGAGGCAAGCACACTGGAGGTAGCAACCACTTGAAATGTCTTTTTGAATGTGAGAGCTGCCATTTCAACTTCTTATCGGCTCAAAGAACAGGAAGACGGTCATGTTCATCTTTCACCTTTCCTAATCATCTCCGAAGAGATTTGGCTCTCACTTCTGATTCCTCCTTGTTTATAGTCTGGTCTTGTTTTTGACCTGGTTGTGTTTCTCAAGAGTAATCTGCTTTGAGATAAATCCTTTTTCCTCATTGTTCTCGCTTGCTGGCTTCGTGATCAACAGTCACATGCAGGGTGAAGTCTTTCACGTGGGCAAAATGATTTTTGCCCTTTCTCCAAATGTAACATAATTTGGGAATGGTTTCTTCATTATCCTTCCTTTGTATCTCCCTCTCTCCCTCTCTCCCGTATTGTTTCTCTATGCCCTGTCTCGCTCTCTTTCGCTCATCATCTCCGTCTCTTCATTTTTCTCTCTGTCCCTCCCCCCCCTCTCTTTCACTCCCTCCCCTTTATCTCAATCTATTCCAGACGCTGAACTCGTCAAGAAGGCAGCTAGAGGAATTGGCCGGAAGAGAGCGCCAGCAGAGTTCAGAAATGAAGGTCTGTTTTTTTTTTCAGGCTACAAGCTTCAAATGAAACTGAACATGACCCTGACCTTACAACTGGGTATGAATGTATAGACAAATGTATACTGAGCAAGGGAAAGAGAAGGTGAGAGAGAGAGGTGAGGGGGGGGGGGGGGGGGAGTTGGTGATGCTTGAGCAGCTGAAAATTGCTGTTAGCTAAATCAGAAACCTGGATATAGAAGCTAAGTTTTTCCGATCTCTTGTCTTTAGAAACTGCATGAGCAGCTGGAAGCGGGCCAACATTCCCGGACACAAATCGAGGGTGAGATGGATCTGCTCAGGCAGGAGAAGGTATGCTGCTGGACGCAATATTCAAGATAAATGACTTGCTCCACGAGTTGAATTATTCATTGTTTGTTGCATTGTAGGGTTGGATGATTTTTGTATCAACTTTCACTCATGTTTAGGTGACATCATACATCAAATACCTTCTGTGAGTGAAAGGTGATCACATTGAAATACTCATCAAGGGTTGGCCCTGTTCAGATGAGCCTCAATGCCTGGCAGGTTGAGCATTATACAAAGATAAGACTTGTCAACGATTGTATTAAAATCTGGACCTGGAACGAGGCTTGTGGAGAGAGGCTGAGTATCTAGCCAACTTGCATTTCCAAGAAACCGGGGAAGTTTGCATGGAGAGGATCGACATTTTCTTTCAGAGTAGCTTAACACTGTAAAGTGTCTCTGTGGTTTATTTTCTATAATTTATTTTCAGGAAAACCTCAAGGTGGATCACAGTTTGCAAGTTGCTCAGTTTGAGGCTCGAATCAGCAAACTGGAGGCACAGTACCAGGCAGACATGGAAAGACAGGTGTGATGGCGTGACTCAGATCTGCAGTATTAGGCATGTACAATGTTAAATGTGTTTTGTGTTTCATCTTAAAATTCCAAGGGTCAACACACCAAGCAGTAAATCAATGTACTCATTGAAAGGATGAACTTGAGAAGTAGTGAGCGTGCGTGATTGACGATGTGTGAGGTTTATTAGCAACAGGACATTAAGCTGTGTGGCATAACTTAGCATAAAATGGAACAAACTTTATGCGATTGTATTCCATCCCATGGTGGCAACCTTGTGAAGGATGGAAATGTCCAATTGGCCAATCATAATGTTCTGTCTCTAAGACTGACACAACTGTTTGTAGAATTTTCTCTCTATGGTGTTGTTGACAACACAAATCAAGCAACATGTGGAACTCTCAGTGTGTCTGGTTCTTGTCTTATTTCAATGGTCTTTTTCACTGTTGCCTTCAGTGGGTTATTGCTTGAAACTTTTTTATACGCTTTTAGCCTGGTGCACACAGAACCATAAATATCTCCATGGAATATGACAGTCTGCTGAGTGTAGAAATGTATTTTGTCTTTACCCTGTGGTGTGTACCGATACGTCTACTTCATTGCAGATATCTATGAAGCTGTCAGAGCTGAGGGAAGCGAATGTTCTGAGTGAGGCTCAGCTACGGGAACATCACCGCACAACCGTGAGTTACTGAAGAGGAGTTTATTTCCACCAGTGCCACCCACTGTGGTTGAAACATTGGTACTTGTATCAAGTGATCATCTTTGTAAGAAATGAGGAGGGCATTTCAACCACACTGTTGTGGTATGGAGCTATGCTCAGCTCTTCCGTGAGAGGTGCTTTGTCTGAGCTGTCGACAGAGTACATCAATTTGGAAAAGTAGATTTGTGTTGTTATCATCGACTTGGTTTGTTGAGTCTTGGCACCTCTTGCTGCTTTTTCTTACTGAAAGATGCTACAACTTCAAGAGCAGCATTCTCAGGAAGTTCGCTCTCAACATCAGGTAAATAAAGCTTTTCTCTTCCCTTCTCTTTGCTTCTTTCTTTCTTTGCTATCCGGAATACGGTCCGGTGGCGTATTCGGATAGCGCGAGTAACTCTCGTCTGCTAGGTGAATTGGTACAGCAGGTTCGAGTCCAACCCAACCTGTATCTCTGTTTTTCGGACAGGTGTTCCCATGAGTCGCCTTTACATCCTTTCTCTTCTCTTCCTTCTACTTCTCCGACTTTCTACTCTGCCTCTCGTCTTTCAAAATTTTTTTTTCTTACTTATTTTCTTTCTTACTTACTCTTTTCTCCTTCTCTCTGCCTCTCTCACTCTCTCTCTCTCTGTCTCTCTCTCACTCTGTCTCTCTCCCTCTCCCGTTCTTTTGTTCTCACTGATCAGCTACATAAAAATGTCAGCTGGTCATTGCACACCTCTAACTGACAGTCATGAAAATGTTTTATATTTTCTTTTTTCTTTTTTTTGTGCAACACTGCCAGTCTCCACACGGAGATAGTCTCGCTCTGTTGATTTTCACATCCACAGCTGGTGTTGGTCTTTGCTGTATCCGCTTTGTTGCGTAACTCTCAATGGAGGCATTTTCATAGATATTACTTTTGATGTTGAGTGCTGCAGGGTTGTACCCCTACCACTGAAGATCGGATCTCCCAAAACATGAAAAAGCCCAAGATTCTCAAGTAGATCTACTCTGCTCTTTATTGCTGCCCTTTCCGTCAACGTCGCCTGCTTTGGTACCTCTGCTTTCTAATTGCTATGCCCATGGCTATGATTGTTACCAGAGAACCGATCATTGTCACTATCCATGTCTACGATCAGCACGAACAGGAACAGGAACAGGAACGAAACCTCGTTTTAACAGAGAGCTTGTGCTACACTCGTTTGGCTGTCCATCACATGTGCAGAGAGATCTGGGTTTGAGAGATGGGCACGTCCAGTCTTGACTCGCGTGGGATTATGTGTGTGCTGGGCCGCTTACATTGCCTGCGGTGTATGTCAATGATCACAGTGACAGGCATGAAAATCATCACAACGACGTGTCAAAGTCATATCACATGCGATTTTTCTTGCACTGCCTGCCTGCCTTTCAAGTTGTACTTGCGGCTTATGATCAGTTGTGATATTTCATTTTCGAATTGAGTCAGGTTGCGGAGTGTTGTTGCTGATATTTCCGCATTTTTTACGTATAGCAAGTGGCCTCAAATTCGCTTCATTGTGGCCAAAGGCGCTGACATCGCTTTGCTGCAGGAAGTGAGCGTTCCCAGCTACCTGTTAGAGCTCTACAAATCTCTCCAGGCTGTCATCGAAGCGTGGCTGAAGAAGAGCTTCCTGCTAAAGTTTGCCGCTGAGCAATCAACGATGCAGCATCCCTTTTGCCTTGCAGCTGTAACTGGTCCATCTCTCTATGGTTTCTTTGCAAATGTTCCACATTTCACTGCGTGGCTGAAAAGTTTGATAGTTCTCTGCGGCCCGCAAGATGTGTGATAAAGACGCTACAGGTGGTGCTCTCATAACTCGTGGCTCAACCTGGCCATTAGCAATATCACACTTTATGTAGAAACTTACTACTTATTACCAAGCTTGTTGAGGTCGACGCCGGGTGGCAGAATTGGCTTGTGTGCAAGCTGTTCCATGCAATTGCCATGATTTTCGAAAGTGCACATACACAAATGTGTTCAATAATATATAGTATAGTGTCATGCAGATTGCCTCATGGTAAAATCTGAGGCCTGGTGTCCTCACATGTGGTGGTGCCTGGCAATGCCGGCTGGAAGACGTCATGGTCTATTTATCATTGTTTTCTTTAGTTGGCTACCTTTTTGTGAACTCGCCTATTTTCTCCAATTGCTTGCTTTTCAGGAAATCGATCAGAAGGAGGCCCAGTATCGATCGGCATGCAGCAGCTATGAGGAAAGGTAAATGAATTGAAACGGAGGATGTCAAATCAAATTTCTTTTTCTGTTTCAAATTTTTTCTCTCGAAAGTCGGTGGTTTGATGTTTTGCATGTGGACTGCGTGGGCTTGCTGTACACCAGGACTCTTGATACCTGCTCTTCTTATATCTGCTTCTATCTAGCTGACTGTGATGACGTGACCTGCATGTCCGCGTTATTAGAGTTTTTGGCTGTTTCTGCTAGTGGTATTATTAGTTCATAGAGTCAATGCTGATTGCGAGATGTTGGACGCATTCACGTCGTCATGTGTAGTCATGCGTAGTTCAGGGTTCATAGTTTGCACCTGTTGTCATAGTAATGTAGCCGGTATGATTGTCCAGCTTTTGTGCCACGTCAGATTGGGTCAGTTGGTATTGTGTTGAGAGACAAGACTCGACTGCAAGTGGGAAGGTTTTCCTTGTAGTTGTCACACTGACATGTTGATTTGAAATCAGTATCATGCAAGGTACACAGTTGCTGGCATGTGGGCATTCATTAGGGGTGGATGATCGGCCAGAAAAGTACATGAGCGTTAAAAATTCAGACAATTCTGAGTTACGCACAATGCTGAGTTACGCTTATCCATGGGCCCAGGGTATCTGGAAAAGGAAAGTCCTCGTGTGTGTTATTCAAGTTTAATGGAGTTCTTGAGCGTTTTGCCGTGTGAAAAACGAAGACTTTCATCCCATGTCTTGCTTGCAGATTACGCAGCTTAGAAGCTCAGCTGTTGGAAGTTTCTGCTTCGAAGCAGTCACTCATCTCACAAAGGTAAATGAGCAGACAAACACATGGGCTTATGGGCAGGGATGAGCGCTGACCGGTTCAGGCCCGGGTATAAGGGTCTTAAGGTGGCGGGTCCCGCATACCACAACGTTTTTGGAGTACTTTTTTATGGCATCTGTTGTCAGTTTCAAGTTATATACTCTACAGTTTGCTAACTAAGCTACTAAGCAGGCAGAGGTCACTATTGATCGAGCACTGGTTACTATTTTGCCATTGGTAAATTTGTGAACAGTCTGTGTTTGGCCCTGCCCCACCTTCCGGACAGAAACCGCTGTTCAAAATGGTGAATTGCTCTCACCTGAGACTCTTTCTTCGTCATTGATGGAAGAGGTGCTCTGCTGCATTTACACTTGTAAGAGATTTTCTTTTTGATTGCAAGTTTGCCGCACGAAGGTTGCCATGCTCCGCTCAAGGCTGAGTCGTTTGCCACAAGTGTGCACACTTCAGGCATTCTTTGGGTGCAATCTGGTGGTAAATCGTCCATTTACAATAAGTGCGGTGGTATCGATGAGTCCCTTGCAAATAATCCCATTCACAATAACTGCGATGGTATCCTTGAATTAATCCCTTAATTGCATATGCAGCATCTGAATCCTTTAAATCTAAGTTTGCAATTATGAATTGTGCTTTCAGGGAATCCCTGACTATACAGCTCCAAGCTATGCTCCGGCAGCATTGTGATGAAGCGTTGCTACTTCTGTCGACCTCAGCACCATTGACCGCTGTGTCATTGCCACCAACATTAAGTCCTGACCAGAAGCGTAAGCTGGAGGATGATGCTGATGATTCATCAAGTGATGCCCATGACTTATCTGCACCTCCAGGAAGTCGTCTACAGACAGACAGGTTGGCAAGAGGAAATCTCCTTTGGACACCACAGCGATTGCTGCCCATGGCAACAACTTCCCTACATCATGGCTACCGCAAAGAGACAACAGACGTGGATAAACGTTTCACCTACCTACAAAAGGTGAGTTGCTAGGTCCAGAAAATCTTTAGGCTATGATCTTCACATTTTGTCTCAGCAATTCTCCTTGCTGGTTCCTCTGATTTTGTGAGTGGTACATTATTTTTCTTCATGTAAAATGAATGAAACTGTGCAATCATCAGTTCTCAGCGAATCGGTAGAAAAGGTGCAGGTCGCACCATGATGAATGATTGCATTTTGGGAGCCTGGGATATGAACCTTTCACAAGACCCTGAAGTCGCAATTTTCCGTTGTTTTTTGAATGTCTGCTGTGCAGGATAGTCTGGAAATGCTCCACCGGCATGTTGAGGGAGCGTCAAGTTTTAAACCACCTGCACTGTCAGCCGAGTCAGCGAAAGTTGTGACCGAGTCGAGAGGTGATCCTCACGGAGACGAACCATCGTTAGAAGGTGATCCTCGAAGCGTTGGGCTGTCGTCACACCATCCAACCACTTTTCCTTTCCGCTTCCCTGTCATGGATGTCATCAGTCCGGCCAAAGGCAGTCCAAGCAAGTATCCACCACAATCATCAGTTTCTCCATTCCAGGATCGCCAAGTTTTGCCCTCCGCATTTGCAAAACCTAATTCACTATCTTCTCAGTATCAGCCGACTGCAGTGGCTCAAACTTTATCAAAAGAGCCATGTTTTGAAAATGAGCAGGAGAACTTGGCGCCGTCGTTGTCATCATCTTTTGCTGGAAGGGATTTTTCACAAGGACGAGCGTCAGCAGAAAGTGATGAGCTGCCGATCACCATGGAAGCCAAGTGAGTACTCATCGGGTGCTGTCAGTGTAAAGCTGATCCAGCCGCATGATGGTCTTATGTTTGTTTTTATTTTTTCTGACAAGAGATATTGGTACCACTGAGATCATTCACAATGTTCCTGGGGAGCCTGTCACTTGAAATGTATTTTGAAACAAAGTTGCGGACGAGGAGGGTGGATGGCGTTACCTTCCTCCTTGCATTTAGGGGGCATCACAAAAGTTCGCAGAAGCCCGGCGAAACGAACAGTGTTAAATGTAGGTTCATTTTTGGCCCCCTCCCTCCCCCCTGTAACGAACAAAGCTCACACTTCAAGCTTCAACCCCTTATAGCTCACCCTGAACCTTGCAAAACCCAACTGGTATGTACGTATGTATTAATACATGTGTGTCTGTGCATGTGCACAAATAGAAGTGTGTCTCTATGTCTTAAGCAACAACGACAAGTTCTCTCATCTTGCATGTGGCTTCACTTTTTCTGCTTCTTGGAAGATGTCATCCCATCAACTCCACCAGCTCTCTTCCACTTATGGCCCTCTTTGTCCTTGAGTAGACAAAGTCGGAAAATGGGAGGAGGCTGCCTCAAATGAGCACTTGCTGCCATCAGGTTTCAAAAAATTGCACACAATCTGCTTGGCAGAAGGCATGCTTTCTCCTGTGCTGTCTAGCTTCTCTCACCGTGCCCTTTGTTGGTCCAGGCGACGCCCGTGAGTATGCAGAAGCAGGTCATGACGCTCCATTGGAGTCTTAAATGGGCAGACCCACTGCATGCACAGCCTCGCCGGCATTTGAACCCAGCCTAGGAAGCTTGCAGGGAAGGGGGAGACATCAGGCCACCCAGCCTAGCTCCCTGGCCAATTTGCACAGCCAGTGCAGTTTCCAGCCATGATCGAAAATGTTTACAATAGGGACAGAGGCTGGGTGGACGGGTCTAGTAGAGCAATGTCCGCATTCCCTGTCTATGCACTTCACGAAATGCAGTTGATAGAGGGTAAGCACAGAGTGCTTGCAGAAAAAACTTTAGTTCCCTCTGCAGTGCTGAATACATAGCACTCTGCTCGATTTCTCGAATGCCGGCATCCATTAACTTCTCAACAACACTGTGGTCTGCGTATAGCTCTGGCTGTTGCACGCAGGCAACTTTGTGGCAGGTTACAGGGAATCCACCATATGCCTTCCCGCTCCAGAAGCTGTTCAGGATGCCAAATGCATTGTCAAAGACCGTTACTTCCTTTGCACGTAGCTAGCTGGTCGCTGCTGAGGCCAGTTTGCTGGCAGGGCGGTTTGTCCTCCGCAGGCAAAGCGATCCGCAAAATGACTCCTGCCAACCAGCGGGACAATCTCCTTCACACCGTCGTTCATTCTTGCCTCACGGTGGCCCAGAAAAAGGTTGCCGACACCCACAAACAAAACCGTCGACACCCAAATCGTGGCACTCATCGGTCATCGCATCGCTGAATCATCGACCGCATGAAGAAAAAAAAGATTTTGGCTGGCCAGAGCGCCCTAGCGCTGTAGATCTAAGCGTAGCATCTCTACGTGTATTGTGGCTACTGCCCATCACCATTGTTCTTGCAACATTGCATGGCGTAACGTTACAGGTGTACAGCTAGCTTGAGCAGAGCTGCAGCTGCAAGCTCGTGAGGGGACCCATATGAAGACAACTCCGATGATCTGGCCCGAAGTGCTGGAAACCTAACTTGATCAAACACCGCTCGAAGTTCCTTCGTCTTTTTTTTTTTCTTTAATAGTAGGAAAGTCTGGGACATACACGTCCTTTCTGCCTGAGAAGTTGTTTTGAGTCACTCGCGTTGAGTCTATTTATACTGATTATCTGAGGAAGCCCGTAGGCACGTTCAAATTTGTCTCATTTGTACTTTGAAGCCTGAAGTGAGAATTACTTCAGGACCCCCACCCCCCAAAACGAACACTGTTCGTTTTGCCGGGCCTCTGTGAACTCTTGCGATGGCCTCTTATTTGCACTTTGCTTCTCCAGTTTTCATGACAACATGCAATGAGCGCTTTCTCAACCCCCCGCGCATCTCATGTCTGAGATTAAAATGTTATATGAAAGCACTTTGTCATGAAGGCTCTCTGAGCATAAAGTGCTGTTTTCAAAAACCATTCAAATGTCTGGGGTGGTGTTGTTTACACATATACAGTGAGATAATTGGGGAGAGGGAGGGGAGATTTAGAACAAAACCGAGCATGGTTGCCTTGACTACATGTTAACACATGCGCATCGGACAGTCTTGATTGACCTGTTGTCTTGACTACTGATAGATAATACCGAATTCAAATTTCAGAGATCATATTCGAGATGGAAATGCGGCACGACGTGCTAGTGTCGCAGCAAAATCGCCATGTATGCATGCTGCTGAAAAGCATTCTCCTCTCTCACCTCGCCAAGACGTTTTGGTGTCCATTGTGAAGCTCTAGCGTGAAGGCGACGCTCGACATTGTCTGTCTTCCTTATGTCTGAATTGCAAATATTGTAAACCCAATGAGAAAGAGCGTGTACGTCAAAGGCGATGGCGGTGTACAAGTGGTGGTGAACGTCATGCCGAAAGTAATTAAAAAAAAAAAAAACCAGGGATGTACCTTTGTACAGAAGCCCTTCTTTCACGAGGACAAGCCTGCCCAAGAATATTTGTACTGCCAGTTTGGCCATGCTGCAGCCTGCCGTTCGTAGACCTGTCCGCAACACCTCCTCCACCTCGCTTTTCGTTAAACTCTGTAAGGTAGGTTTAAAGCGCAGGGAAAGCTCATAGAGCTCCCGCAATAAGGTCTCAGAGGAAACTTAGGAAAGTAAGTGAGTCATGTCGAAGAAAGAAGCAGAGAAAGAACTGTAAGGTCCCACGGAATGAAACAACTGCAAGTACGACAATGACCAAAACCTCTGAACCCGTGGCGTGGGCGTTCATGAGCCTGACCTTTGAACCCGTGGCGTGGGCGTTCATGAGCATGACCTCTGAACCCGTGGCGTGGGCATTCACAAGCATGCTTGTGCGCGTGCAAGAAAGGTGCGGATGTGTACGATATATCGACGCCACTATGGTTGCGTGGCAACAATCCCAACATGTAGTCAAGGTGACCATGCTCGGTTTTGTTTGTGCTG
>JAOWAR010149733.1:0-11441 GCA_028571005.1 Clathrina lutea
GCAATTTTGAGTGCGCATGACCAGGATCCGGCCAACATGGACGCCTGAAAAGTTCGCTGGATCAACTCGATATGACAAGATGGTGCTTACAGTGTGCAAGGCAGCTGCCTGCAGTGCCAAGGAAGCCGTAGGGCGGCAACAGCGAAGTGCAGCCAAAAAAAGAATTGACAAAGACACGGACAGGTAGAGGGTCAGGCAATAGAGAGAGAGAGAGAGAGAGAGAGGGAGAGAGCGAGAGAGAGAGAGAGAGGCAGACAGACGGACAGACAGAGAGAGAGAGAAATAATACACATGCACAGGCAGAGAGAGAGGGGGGCAGAAAGATAGATAGATAGATAGAGAGAGAGAGAGAGAGAAAGGAGCTGGTCCTGAGCGTTTTCCTGTTGTCCGTTGGTTGCTGTTTGCCATCAATTTTAACCTGTACATTGTAGACCTGTCTGTGCGTCATTTTTCCAAGTTCTCTGTTTCGAAACACGCAAAGGGGAGCATTCATCCCACTGCACGGTGTCTGAGTTTGGTGATTTTGGGAAAATGGGTGCTGTTGTCGAACTGTATATGGGGATACTGACAAGCAGCAAGTCCAAAATATTTTTGGCCGAAAAAATTTCGGCCCAACCGACCCAGGTACTTTTAGCCTTACAAGAGGTAATCATGGCCTAATCAAGTTTTTTGGGTTTTTTTTGTGAGCTTGAATAAATGGTTCCTTTATCAAGTCTCCCTGTTCAAAGTTTCAAAGAAGTAGAAGGATACCGAGAGGACCCACACGTGGCAAAGGGAAAGAGAGAAGGTCTAACTTGAGGGACAGTGGGGAGAAAGTTTTAGAACGGGCCAGGGAGGAGTTTATGGTCATGGCCAAAGTTGGTTCTGTAAAATTTGAAAGGGGTATGGATCCGGGGCATGTTTGTTTACACTGATCTGTGGAAGTAGAAATTTGTTGACTTTCACCTTTAAACAGCGGAAGCTGAGCAGAGTGATGTTTACTGTAGTTGACTTTATTCTCTTCTTCACTTCTCTCAGAGTGGCAGTCGACCACTCCATTTGGCCGCTTCAGAAGGACATTTGAAAGTGTGTGAGGTACTTGTAGAAGGAGGAGCATCAGTCCGCAACACTGACAAGGTATAAGCAGTGGGCAACTTGATTCGAATGTTTTGCTCCTGGACTTTAGCATTTTGATCGATCAGATTTTTGTCCTGATGGAGCTGATTATAGAAAGTCCATCGTAACTGGACTGATTGTCAGTTCAGGTTCAGCAGGATTTGCACGTATAGAGAAGGAAGCAGTGCGATGGTAAATGTACAAGCTGTGTCCCCCATTCCCACTCACCCAATCCCAGCTGGAACGCAGGGCAGACTTTAGAGCTAGGTTGACTGAGGAGCATGGGAGCCATTTGAAATGATTTGTGGAAGACCGCAGTGTGAGTGCATAGTAATCTGGACTCCAGATGGTGTTCTTCTCGATTGGTCACACTATTTAGGTACAAAACCCCCACCTAGCATTTGTTGTCCCTTGATCGCCAACTGTCTGCTCATTCATGATTCACGGAAGGGTTTTCTTGGATAGATGAAATGGATGTCAAACGTCGGTTTAAATTTCGTTGTTATGTTTCCTTCAACAATGAGCACTTTCTATTGTTCTCTCTGATTAGCTACCCCATTCGTCAATGTCGCTTGTACGGAGCGGTGCTCTATTCTCACCTTCTGTGTTATTCATTGCTGTCAGTATGGTGATCAACCACTGCATGAGGCTGCCAAGCATGGACAAACGACAGTGTGCACATTCCTGATGAGGCATGGCGCCTCCGTGAATGCCAAAGGCAGAGTATGTCAGCAATTTCAAGCAAAAGTATTTTAAAAGGCTCTAATAAGGTTCAGTTTGTTTTCCTTTTTGGAATCAAGTACATAGAAGAATTTTAGGGCAAAGTGAGCTTTCTACTCCTCTTACCTTTCAATCCTGTAATCAAGTTATTTTTGGCTGTTTTGTCAGTTTGAAAAAACGGTTCCTTTATCAAGTCTCCCTGTTCAAAGTTCAAAAGAAGTAGAAGGATACTGAAAGGACCCACATGTTGCAAAGGGAAACACGGCGATTCAGCGGACCACCCCTACACATACATCGGGGCAGTGGGCGCCAGTCAAAACTCGGGTTGATTCGCTTTAGATTTTTCTCTCCTTCGAATAGTGCACTACCTGGCGGAACAAACGGTGGTGTCAAGCCAAGAGGCAGTATGAATGTACCGGTATGTGACTAAACTGCGACTGGCCTTGCGAAAGAAACAGCGCTGCGGTAGTTTTTATTTTTGTTGCTTTAAGCGATCCAATTTTCTGCTTTAAGTGACATAAACGGTGATTGCATACTTTACGGACCTTGCTGGGCGCGTAGCTCAAAACGCCGCTTATTAATGCTGGAATTGAACCGTGGTGATGTCGGGCAAGGTGTTACGGTCTTGTGGTAGTTTTTGTAGGCGAGAAAAGCGGGCATCTCTTTCACTCTTCGACTGCCATAGTTTAGCTTCCCGACGAATCAAGGACGCTGTTTAAAGGATTGTCGCTGGTTTCTGTTCATCATTTTACGTTTGTACATGTACAAGCGGGCAGAGATGAGCCGGGGACGACGCTGTCAGTTTGTTCTGTCGTGCGCTGGTCAAGTG
Source organism: Clathrina lutea (assembly GCA_028571005.1). Taxonomy (NCBI): domain Eukaryota; kingdom Metazoa; phylum Porifera; class Calcarea; order Clathrinida; family Clathrinidae; genus Clathrina; species Clathrina lutea. The sequence goes on from JAOWAR010149733.1 coordinate 2,645, forward strand.
CCAGCCGGAGGAAAGGACGATGTTCGTTACATTCTGCGAGGGAGAGCGGGAACGCCGGATATGCGAGTCTCGCCTGAGCTTCAAGGTCGCAGAAAGTGGCGTCTTCCTGACGACTCTGAGGCTGTAATCGAGTGCAGAGTGGAGGAGGGAGAGCACGGTCCGCTATTTTTTTTTGTGAAGCGACGGTCGGTGACAACAGCCCCACCGTTGGTGTGCGCAGCTTTTCTTGCACGGCTGTTGCGAATGATATGCTACAACGTCTGTCATCAACGATGCACAATCCAAAAGGACGGCGCACAATTCGGCGGGTAATGGATCGTGTATCTTTGGGTTTCGTATTGCCAGCAATCTGCGGTAAGTTTTGTTGCTACCCCCTCTCTCTCTCATTCTCTCACTCTCACTCTCTATCTCACTCTCACTCTCACTCTCTCTCTCTCTCTCTCTTTCGCTCTCTCTCTCTCTCTCTCTTTCTCTCTCCCTCTCCCTCCCGGCCCGTTCGCCATTTTCTTCGGCCGCACTCTGGCCGCTAACGTGTGGCCTTTCGTCACGCGCGCTCCAACTATAATTTCTAGCCCGCCGGTCAGCCCTTCACACCGCCCAGGCTGAATCGCCATGAAGGAGAGAAGGTCTTACTTGAGGGACAGTGGTGAGAAAGTATTAGAACGGGCCAGGGGAAAGTTTACGGTCATGCTCGAAGGTGGTTCTGCAAAATTTGGCCGTGTCATGGATCCGGGGCATGTTTGTTTTCACTGATGTGTAGAAATAGATATTTGTTGACTTTCACTTTCACACAGCGGAAGCTGAGCCGAGTGATCATTACTGGAGTTGACTTTTTCTCTTCTTCACTACCCTCAGAGTGGACGTCGACCACTTCATTTGGCCGCTTCAAAAGGACATTTGGAGGTGTGTAGGGTACTTGTAGAAGAGGGAGCATCAGTCCACGACGCTGACGAGGTAAGCAGTGGACAACTTGGATCGAAGGTTTCGTTCTTTAAATTTTGCATTTTCATCGATGAGGATTTGCCCTGTTGAAGCTGATTATAGAAAGTCTATTATTTGCTGACCGCTTGTTAGCTCAGGTTCATCAGGAGTTGAACGCTGAGAAGGAAGCAGTGGGGTGGTGATTGTACTTACTACATTGTTCCCCATTCCCATTCGCCCAATCCCAGCTCAAACGTAAGGCAGGTTTCTTTACTTTAGGGCTAGGTAGACTGAGGAACGTGGGAGCCATTTCAATAGATTTGTGGAAGACCACAGAGTGAGTGCGTGGAAATCTGGATTCCAGATTGTCTGCTCTTCACCTGGTCACACCATTTAGGTACAAAGCCCCACCAAGGATAGGTTATTCTTGGACCAATGACTATCTGCTCACTCTTTGTTCAAGGAAGCGTTTTCTCAGAAAAATTAAACGGCTGTCAAGCGTTAGTTTGAGTTAATTTGTTGACGTTCTCTTCAATCCTCCGCAGGTTTGCTGCAATCCTCAGCAGTTTTTTTCTTTCTGAATAGCTGCCCAATTCCCCATTGTCACTTGTACTGTCCTGTGTTCTAATTTCACCTTCATTCCTCTTCATTTCTTTAAGTATTGCGATCAACCGCTTCATGAGGCTGCCAAGCACGGACAAACGAGAGTGTGCACATTCCTGATAAGGGATGGCGCCTCAGTGAATGCCAAAGGCAGGGTATGTCAGACAATGCTTTGTATATGGTAGGCTCAAAGAGAGAAACCTTTAAGCATTTTTCAAACAATATTTTTTAAATGCTTTCATAGAGATTCAGTTTTTTTTTGTTTTGAGAATCTAGTAAGTGGGATAATTTCAGAGCAAAGTTAACCTTGTACTCCTTGTGCCTTTGAATCATTTAATCAAGTTTTTTGGGTTTGGGGCCAGTTTGCATAATTCCTTCCCTTTAATCAAGTCTCCTACTTCAAAACTCAAAAGAAGTAGTAGGATATTGAAAGGACCCAGATGTTGCAGAGTAAAAGAGAGAAGGTTTAATTTGAGGGAGAGTTGAGTGAAGGTTTTAGGAGGGGCCTAGGAAAAGTACATATTTATGGCTGAAGTTGGTTCTGCAAAAATCGACAGTGGTAAGGATCCGGGACATGTTTCTGTACACTGATGTGGAGAAGTAGATCATTGTTGACTGGCTTTTTGAACCGGCAGAGGTTGCGCATAGTAATGTTTAGTGTCGTTGACTTTAATATCCCTTTCACTACTCTAAGGGTGGCAGTCAACCACTCCATTTAGCCGCTTCAGAAGGACATTTGGAGGTGTGTGAGGTGCTTCTAGGAGGAGGAGCATCAGTCCACGACGCTGATGAGGTAGGCAGTTGGGACCTTGATTCGAAGGCTTTGTTCTTTGACTTTTGCATTTTCATCGACGAGATTTGTCTTGATGAAGCTGATTATAGAAAGTCTCTAGTAAGCGGACTGCTTGTCTGCTGTTAAGCAGGAGTTGCAGGTGGAGAAGGAAGCAGTGTAATGTTAAATGTACATACTGCATTGTCCAACATTCCTACCCAATACCACCAACTGGAGGGCCAGGCAGGTTTCTATTCTTTAGAGCTAGGTTGACTGAGGAGTATGGGAGCCATTTCAAATGGTTTGTAGAAGACCAAAGAGTGAGAGTGCGTAATTCTGGATTTCAGATGGTATACTTCTCTGATGGTCACACCATTCAGGTACAATACTCCACCAAGCATATTTTGTCTGTGGACCGACGACTATCTGCTCATTCCTGATTGAAAGAAGCGTTTTCTTTGATTGCTGAAACAGATGTCATACTTTAGTTTGAGTTTCTGTGTTGATGTTTCCTTCAATCTTCAGCAGTTTCTTGTGTTCTTTCTGAATAGCTACCCTTTTTCCCTATTGTCACTTGTACAGTGCTGTGTTCTATTCTCACCTTCATTGCTCTTCATGACTGTCAGTATGGTGATCAACCACTTCATGATGCCGCCACGGATGGACAAACAAACGTGTGCACATTTCTCATGAGGCATGGCGCCTCAGTGAATGCCACAGGCAGGGTATGGGAGACAATGTTTTGTATAAAATAAGCTCAAAAGGCAGAACCTTTAAGCAGTCTTCGGGAAAGAGTAGTTAAAATGCTTTCGTAAATGCTCAGCCTTTTTTCGTTGTGTGATAAATTCAATAGAATAATTTCAGAGCAAAGTCAACTTTCTACTCCTCGAGCCTTCGAATCCTGTAATAATCATTTTCGGCCTTTTGTCGGTTTAAATAATCCATTCCTTTATCTAGTCTCCCTGTTCAAAGATCAAAAGCAGTAGAAGGATACTGAAAGGACCCATACGTAGTGGAGGGAAAGAGAGAACGTTTAATTGGAGGGAGAGTTGTGTTTACGTTTCAGGAGGGGCCGGGCACCAGGGATGAGTGCATAGCCATGGTGGAACTGACCTTAGGCCAACCTTGACTAAATAACCCGGGCCAGGGTTTTTGTATACATATTTTTTCAATGTACGTGGCAAAAACCACTTCTCCTTTCGCTCCTGTCCGTTTTTTCCTTTTTCCTTATCAATTTTACCTGCTTCTAACGAGTTTTCAGCAAGTAAGGAACATGAAAATCACTTTGCCGAGTCCGTCTCCTGTTCTCACCAGGAGTTATATCATGATCGCAGATTTAATTCCTGGAGTGGCCCACTACTGCAACCGAGTTTGCTGAAGGGTTGTTTTGCAAATATTGTCGGTGGTATTGATCCAGGGAATGTTTGTTGACACTGATGTGTAGAAGCAGACGTTTGTTGACTTTCACTTTCAAACCGGAGAAATTTGCAGAGTAATGTTTAGTGTGGTTGACTTCATTCTCCTTTTCACTACTCTCAGAGTGGCTGTCAACCTCTCCATTTGGCCGCTTCAAAAGGACACTTGGAGGTGTGTGAAGTTCTCCTAGCAGGAGGAGCATCAGTAGATGACGCTGACGAGGTAAGCAATCGACAACTTAATTGGAAGGTTTTGTTCTTTGACTTTAGCATTTTATCGACGAGATTTTGTTCTGATGAAGCTGATTATAGAAAGCCGATTGTAAGCGAACTGATTTTCAGCTTTTCGGCAGCAGTTGGATGTGGAGAAAGAAGCAGTTTTATGTTAATCCTACACATGCAGAATTGTCCACTATCCTGTCCCCCCTCCCCCCCCCCACCCTGGGTGGAGCATAAGGCAGGTTTCTATATTTTAGAGCTAGGTGGGTTGAGGAGTGTCGGAGCCATTTTAAATGATTTGTGGAAGAAAACAGAGTGAGTGTTAGGTTATCTGAACTCCAAATTGTGTGCTTCTTGGGTGGTCACACAATTTACATAAAAAGCCCCACCAAGCATATGCTGTCCTTGGACGGACACCTCTCTGGTCCTTCCTGATTGAACGAATCGTTTTCTTTGATTAAGCCGATGTGAAAGTTCAGTTTGTGTTTTCTGTGTTGCTGCTTCGTTCAATCCTCAGCAGTTTCTTGTGTTCTTTCTGAATAGCTACCCTACTCCCCATAGTTATTTGCACTGTTCTGTGCTCTATTTTCACATTGATTCCTCTTCATTACTGTCAGTATGGTGATCAACCACTTCAGGAGGCCGCCGAGGATGGACAAACGAAAGTGTGCACATTGCTCATTAGGCATGGTGCCTCCGTAAATGCCGAAGGCATGGTATGTCAGAGAAGGTGTTTTTGTAATGTTAGCCCCCAAATAGGAACTTTTAAGCAGTATTCAGGCAATAGTACTTTAAATGCATAAATAGACGTTCAGCTTGTTTTCATTTAGAGAATCAAGTAAATAGAATAATTTAAGAGAAGTGGGAACTTTCTACTCCTCATGTCTTTGAAACCTGTACACAACTTTTTGGGTTTTTGGTCAGTTTGAATATTTCGTTTACCAAGTCTCCCTTTTCAAAGTTCAAAAGAAGTAGAAGGATACTGAAAGACCCAAACATTTTAGAGGGAAAGAGAGAGCGTTCACAGTAAGGCAGAGTAGTGTGGAAGTTTTAGGAAGAGTGCATGGTAATGGCTGAAGTTGCTTTACTAAATTTTAAAGTGGTTTGAAATAGGGGCAGGTTCTGTACACTGACGTATAGAAGTAGACATTTGTTGACTTTCACTTTAAAACGGCAAAGGTTGAGCAGAGTGATGTTTAGTGTCGTTGACTCTGTTCTCCTTTTCACTACTCTCAGAGTGGCAGTCAACCACTCCATTTGGCCGCTTCAAAAGGCCATTTGGCGGTATGTGAAGTGCTCTTAGAAGGAGGAGCATCAGTCCACGACTCTGACAAGGTAAGCAGTGGACAACTTGTTTCGAAGATGGTGTTCTTTCACTTTTGGATTTTCATAGATGAGTTTTTGTCCTGTTGAAGCTGATTATAGAAAGCCTATACTAAGCGGACTGATTCTCAGCAGTTGAGCTGCAGAGGCACGTTGAGAAGGAAGCAGTCTAATGGTAAATGTACATACTGCATTGTCTAACATTCGCAACCCACCGGCTGGAAGGTAAGGCAGGTTTCTATACTTTAGAGCTAAGTAGACTGAGGATCGTGGGAGCCATTTCAAATGATTTGTGGAAGACCACAGAGTGACTGCATAGTAATCTCGACTCCGGATTGTGTGCTTCTTGGGTGGTCACACCATCTCAAAGTCCCACCAGGCATAGGCTGTCCTTGGACTGACAACTGCTGATTCCTGATTCAAAGAAGCGTTTTCTTTGATTGATTTTATGGATGTCAAACTTTAGTTTGAATTTCTTTGTTGATTCAAAGGTTGGGTATATACAGACACAATACGTGGACAGACGATGGAAATACAAGAGACGTTTTGGCGTCAACGCTGTCTTCAGTCAAAAAGAAAACACCAAGTCTATGCTTACACACCGAAAATCTCACTGAAAATCTCCGTGGAAGAGCTACAACACACCATACAAGTGGAAATGGCGTCACTGGCGTACGCCCTAAGGTGGAAAGCCGCTGTTGCAACAGGCACTCTACGACCGGCCCTTACCGCCCTTATTGATGAGCTACACGAATCTTGCCCGTTCGGCACACAACGACGGAAGCCGCCACGAGACAACACCGAACTTGAGAAATCTATCCAAGGTGCCCAGATGGACTTACAGAAGTTTGTAAACAGCTTGAATTTACAAACCATCCAACCCAACATCAGACAGGATGAGAAGGCTGCCATTCTGGCCATTCAACCCAGGGAAGACACCGTTATCACGAGAAGCGACAAGGGTGGAGAGATCATTGTCATTAAAACCTCCCGCCTGAGGGAACTCTGCTGTGAGTATCTAGACGACACTAGGACCTGCGAACCGCTGAAGACCGATTCAAAAACCACCATCCGAAAAATGATCAACACAACGTTAGAGCGAATCCTTGAATGTCCTGACATCGATTTTCCAATATCTTTAATCAAACGACTGCAGACACCATCCTCCGCCAGAACACAACGATTCTGTGCGCTCCCAAAGAGCCACAGAGAAGTATTAAAAGTTCGACTGATTGTCTCCGCTTGTGGTGGAATCTTCGACCGCTTAGGTGGCTTTTACAATCTATCCTCAAGCCCCTTCTGAAACAGGTCTCCGCGCATCTCTCCAGCACCGCGGATCTAGTCAAGCGCCTTGACGAGGTTGACCACAGTGCTCTCAGAGGAAAATCCCAATATCATTTGACGTGGTCTCATTGTACACTAATGTGGACAAGGAAGAAGCCATCAATACCGCTTTGGAGTGCGCCAGCAAGTACCAACTTTACACATTCAAGCTCTTTGTCACAGGACCTACACGAAATGCTCAACTGCCTGCTTGATAACAATATCCTCTCGCACGATGATTTAGGACTCTTCAAACAAGTACGTGGCCTGGCAATGGGGAATCGTCTTAGCGGGACACTCGCCATCCTGTGCCTTGATCAATTTGCACGGCTCCATATCCACCAAGAGCTTAAGCCGAAACCTGCTTTGTATGTTTGGTATGTCGATGACGTCGGAACAGTCATGAACAACACGCTGGAAGCCAAGAACACCCTTGACTACCTGAACACAAAAGACCCAACGATAATATTTGAAACGGAATTACTCGATTTGGAAGGCTTTCTACCTCTCCTTGACATTAAAATCTGATTGAACGAACATGGTGACATGGAGAGAAAGCTCTATACTAGGCTGCCAACGAGGGCATCACCCTTCATTATGAATCGCATCATCCACGCGCAACTCAAAGAACAATGGTGAGCAACGAGCTATGCTGTGCCATGCAAGCAACAACATCACAGCATCGAGACAAGGCCATCAAGATGACCATCAAGAAACTAGAGAGCAATGGGTACCCAAAGCGATGGGTTAATCAACTTCCAAAGGCACAAACCAGAGGATCTCCTATTACCCAGTACATTGGATCCACCAACACGTGTCGCCATAAAGTTACCATTCATCACAGATCACTTTAACAAAACCGTACGACAGATCCTAGACAGGCACAACTTCCCAGTGAGTATCATCAACATCAGTGGCCCTACCCTTCTAACTGTAGCCAGCAGGAAGACTACGCGGCACAAGCAATGCCAAAGCAAAGCATGCCCTGCGCCAGGCATTTGCCACCACTCCAACGTTACCTACGCTGCCACCTGCATCCCCTGCAACCAAACATACATCGGCCTTACCACCCGCCGCCTACATGAGCGCGCTAAGGAGCATGTTTCTTCCGCAAGAGTTCACACCGACGCATCTGTCTTTGGCCAACACTACATGTAGGAGCACCCAGAATGTCAGCCGAACATACGTTTCACAGTGTTGAAACACCAGCGCGACACCCTGTGACTTCAAATTGAAGAAGCTATGGCCATCACGGCCCAAAAGCCGGAACTGAATCGTCACCATTAAGACTTAGGCACACCTTCCTTCCAAAGGTCTCTTCATAGATTTTTTTCACGCCATCATTAAACATGTGGCGTCACATTCACGTACCACTCTCACTCCTAGCACCTCTCATCAAGGCTCTAGCGCCATCCACCTCACACTCACATTTATTCTCCGGGATATAAAAAGGCGTGAGAGCCTAGAAATCCACAACAGTTCCTCTTTTGTATAGGCATTGACTTGGTGTTTTCTTTTTGACTGAAGACGGCATAGGCACCAAAATGTCTCTTGCATTTCAATCGTCTGTCCACGTATTTATGCCGGTATAAGCCCAACCTTTGACTCAAAAATGCGTGTGGACTGTAAAATGGTATTTCCTCCAACTCTTTCTTCATTGATGTTTCAATCCTCAGCACCTTCTTGTCTTCTTTCTGAATAGCTGGTCCCTTACCCATTTTCATTTGTACTGTGCTGTATTCCATTTCCACCTCCATTGGTCTCCACCTTCATTGCTATTCGTTATTCTCAGTATGGTGATCAACCAATTCATAAGACCGGCAAGTATGGACAAACGGAAGTGTGTACATTCCTGATGAGGCATGGCGCCTCAGTGAACGGCAAAGGCAGGGTAAGTGAAAAAAGGTTTGTTCTAAATGAGCCCAAATGGAAAAACCTTTCAGCAGCTTTCAGGCCATAGCAGGTGAATTGCTTTCATAAAGGTTCAGCTTGTTTTCATTGTGAGAATCAAGTAAGTAAATGAAGTCCGGAGCAAAGTAAACTTTCTACTCCTCGCATATCGAGCTGATCTGCCCGCCACGGCGAACTTTTCGATCCGGGTACTTGAGCATGCGCATACGCTCTGCGCGGCCGCGAAATCATGCGTGCACCTCTCAGTGCGACGCGCGCCGCGCACGTAGGGTTGCATGCAATGTTTGTTGACGTCAGAGGTCAACTCTTG
>JAOWAR010149744.1:0-11440 GCA_028571005.1 Clathrina lutea
GGGGCGGTTCAAAAACCTAACTATTGTCGTTTCTAGTAGGATATTGTCATTACTTATTGATTGATTTTATCAGTAAAATAATTCGCCTGGCAAAAGTTAATGTGTACATTGTCTTATGCTGGTGTGCTGAGTGAAGTTAAAGCCAAAAGAAGGGATGGGGGGGGGTTCATAGAGAAGCCTGGATAAAAATGGCCAAGCCCTTTGTTATTAAACTGTGGACGCAATCATGACAGCAGCTAGCCAAAGTCTGATCATCCCTGTCTGCTCCTGTAGAAAAAAAATAGCAATATTAGGAAATTTCTTTCTACTTTTGCCGCATTTAGAAAAAAAATGTCAGCATTTAGTGAAAGATGTGACAGGGACAGTAAGTGATTTGTGTGCGAATTTGTCTACCCAACATCATCACGGCTGAAAATGTCTTTACTTCATTTTAAGTCTCAAGAGATCAATAACTACCTGGGTGATGTCCACAGGCTTCTCCAAACGGCAGTACAGGGTTCATGGAAATCTCATGGTGGGCCCAACCCTCTTCATAATGTGCATAAATTTTCTGACACAAGAATGAAGTTAGTGTTGGCATTACTCCTAACTCTGTGCGTAGTGTGCTCTGTGCTGGAGATGTCACATTCATGTGGAAGTGCAACACACAAGTACACGTCCCATCCATACCTTTTTTGATATGTGTACTGTCCATACACTTCCATCCGTCAGTACTTCCAGAAGGTGCCTAACCAAGGAGTGAAATACATGATGAAATTGCTTAAAATGTCTCTGTCGCAATGGTAAGGCAGGACAAATTCGCTTCTTACATGTTCGTAAACAGAGGAACACAACAAATGATTAAACACTCTTACATCACTGAGCTTCCTCTGGTTTTAAGACGTCACTCAACCTTGAAAGTTTGATTTAATTTTCGTATATATATTACGTTTTGCTAATCGGAAGCAGTTCCATTTCATAAGCCATTTAATTTCGAAAGGCGAGGGAACGACATTAGCCTAAAAGGATATTAAATCTTGTAAACTTTCTTCTTTGAGTGCTTACGAACAAAACCACAGGTTCTGGGATCAATCTATATCATCACGAAAGAAGAAACTTTGAGCTGAATTTCACCTCAGTTTGTCTAAACCATGCGTCTGGCCATGACCAAATGGATCAAAGTAATCTGTTGTCTTCTTCTTCTCGGTGTCTGCCACGTACAAAAGAAGGTTGATGTTAGGACAAGTCAGGAAGTTTGTGCTGCGTCAGTATTATAAACACCTGTGAAAGGTTTGTCTTGAACGTATTGCTGTATCTATTCAAAAGTCAGACAAAGTGTGGAGAGAAATTTGAGTGGAAACGGTGCAGACAAATTTTCACGACATGGAAGAGCTCCTCACACATCAGCATGAATTGTTCAGAAGTACAGGAAAACATACCCAGACAGTCCAGTGGCTATCAACACAAATCAGCAACACAACCAATTTGTGTTCGGAAAATCCACTCTTCTGCAAGTGTAAACCATGTACGAAATGATTTGTTTCATCTTACACAATCTTCCAATATTATAAACAACACTCTGTTGGCCTTTTAGTGTACAATTCAGAGGAAAGAAATCAATAAAGACCGGAACACAGTATCTTCATATGATACAGGGATGTTACTGACACATCCCACCAGAATTGAGCAAATGAGAAAGTTATGCTTACCTGTTAATAATTCAAAAAACAAGCAATTCGCACAATAACCAAGCAATAGACAACAGTTAACAACACTCATCAAAACAGTTTCAGCAGAAGAAAGGACATGACAGTATACGCACACTATAAAATTTGTAAGCTTTTTCTCAAACGATGGTACCTATGTTCTTGATGAAGGCATTCATTGTGGTATAAAGGCTGGCATGAGGGTCTTGCCCTTGTCTCTTATTGCAATGAGATTATCAATACATTACATCACTTAATGCCCCAAGTATGTTTTAAGTCAGATTCAGCAATGTACTATAATAGTGGCTGTTGTGACTCACCACAAGCCAACAATGCATGGTTTACAAGCAGTCTGGTCTTTGCACTTTCAGCCAGAGAGTTGATGACAAAGGTCTTGAGTAATGTTAGCATTAAGTAGCTTTTAAAACGAACACGGAAAAATGCAATCATTCATCCGCTCTTTCCTTTAAAACAAAAGTAAGTTTTGCCAATCTCATTCAATTTTTAATTTTTGCAATTGAAGACACAGCCATGAGTGCAAGAAAAAAATGATAAAACAACCCAGCGTGCCGAAGTAATCTTCAACTCCACCTTTACGGTTAGCTTGCAACCTTAACGTGATTGTGTGATACAGAACCGCTGCCACCACGCACTCTGGTGCATGCTATACCATATTATATAGGTCAAAAGATAAGCATTTAAGCAGCACGGCAAAGTAAGGTCTAATGTGTGCTTGTGCTATGGCCACATGTAGCGCATATATATATATTTTCTCATACAGGTACCTTGTTGACACGGCTTGTGGCAGCTGAAAGGAAACTGCTAACCACCTGTAGATACATATAAACACATGTCCACACATGGTATTTGGCAACAGGCCAATCAAGTGGAACAAAAGCACTTCCAGACCTGCTGCTTGACATGAAAACTCAAACTACATTGAACAAACATACGACTAAAGTACAACCTTGCACACTGACACAGAACATCATTAGTTCATTGCAATTGCCAGCACTGTACTGCTTAAATGTTCCACTGAACTTAGCACAGCAACTACCTGGCCATTACAACAAGTACAGCACCAGCAAAAGTAATTATTAAGGGCACAAAACTGCCTGATTATGAAGCACAAACACGGCAAAAGCCAAGGAAAAGGTAAAGAAATACTTTTGAGTGTACCTGATCTCCAAGCCAGACAAATGGTTATAATAAATAAAGCCTGCCGGTCTTTGAGAGTCATATCGGCCCATGGTGAAACTCCCAAGGAAGAATGGCGACTTGCATTAAGGTTAAGCACTGCTGAGAACTATTTAAGCAAGGAAAAAGGAAATTTGTAAATTTACCTTTACCAATATTATATACATGTTATAAACACCTTTCATCATGAAGTTAGTATAATAAATTATACCGCCACCATACATGTACATGTAACTAAAGACTAGACCCAGCTGTATAAATGTCATTTCTTCCTTCAGTCAAATGATATAAGCCTTGAAGGTGAAACGGCACAGCAGTATCGTTTGTTGTGGTTATGGTTGCCTTCTCACTTGCTACTTGTGGCAACGAAAGCCAAGATTGCAGATCCGCAGAGACACTTGATGGCCATTGCAGCACAGTCTTGCACGTGTTTCTTGCTGCTGACACGAGATTGTTTTCTTTGAACATCAATGAAATAAAGAAAAGGAAATTCAATTGCCTTTGAAGCCTTGATTAAAAAAATCAATTATTTTACAATGAAACAGACTTGTCCCTTAATTCGATTTTGAAAATTGTACTCCTAGGGTACACAAATCTATGCACAATTTTTCAGCACCGCAACATAACACCACCTCTTCATTGTGGAAAACTTTACAGTTACTACTTGAAAGAACAACCCACACCTTGGTGGTGAACGTGGGGCTGTCTCTCGCCAAGATAGTGTCACTCAAAGAGTGATCTTCAATAAGAATGGTTTCCTTGTAATCGGGCCTGGTGGAGAGCAACCATGGTGCAAGTTCAAGCAAATTCATGAATGATGAAATACGCAATATTGGTCATACACTGAGTGGGCTTTGAACCCATCACAAGGTATTGCTTAAAGAGATCTGGCGATATACAAAAAAAGCATATCCCTTCCACAGAAACAAGGCACTCCCTGGCTTGGCAGACACCAGGAAAACTGCACGTGTCTGCAATGACGCCAAATGATGTCCTAACCCATTTGGCAAAAGGATACAGAATCTATCCTGGCTGGCCCTTGGCATTGCCAGAATGAAGCTTGTGCTCCAGGTTGAATAGAGCATTTTTCTTGACCATTTTAATGCATTGCTCGATAGACCCTCACAAGAAACACAATGCTCCCTAAACCTTACAATCCTCTGAATTTTAATTGACGCGTTGCACCCAAATTTCAAACTTGTCTACCGCGAGTTGCATCAGTTTCTTTCTTCCTGCAGAGCAAAGACAACATTTAACACTCATATCCCAAAAATATTTAAGCATAAGTTAATCTCACTAGGAGATTTAGAGCTGCAAGTCAGCCTGCAGTATACACTGAGCCAATAAATTTAAAACATTTTAAAAGAAAAGGACAAAACACGTTAAAACAAGAGTTTACCGCTCAAACGTCTGCAGGTGGAGCGGAATCCGACTTGGAGTGGTTCGTTTCTTTCTTGTTTCTCCGCTCCTACAACTCCTTGTTCGTACCTTTAAGGCACGAACAACGAGTTGTAGGAGCCTTGAATGTTTCGGATCTGCTAAACAGCGATGCCGCCCATTCAACCACACAACACATGAAGCTTGTGAAAGCTGCACCGGAAGGTGATGTCGCCCAAGTCAAACAACAGCTCGAACTCGGGACGAAGGCATGCACAGCATTGGATAGAAACGAGCAAGCCAGATTAGCCACATACTTCGGCAGCGTGGGCGGAGAGCGCGCAGCCCGTGTATTTTATGCATCCGTACACTCTGCTTTGCATGTGCGCGACGCTGTGTGGAAGTGGTCCAAATTCTACTGGCGGCTCTGTGTCCTGCCGTAAAGAGGACCCAGACGCTCCTCCCAATATCAGCTTTGAGATCCTGTCACAAGCCAGAGACATCTTGCATCTCCATATCGAAGAGGCTTTCGCAACACGTGAACACCAACCTGAGATAAATCGACGATTGGAGAACATGGATTCTGGGTACCTACCTTTAAAAGTCTCCTCCACGCCTCATCACCTCTATACTGATCATGAGCATAAATCACCTGAGCAACACAAGGCTTGTCTTGCCTTAGGTCTCTTGACGCATTTATTTGATGAATTTCGAAAATTCTTTCCCAAGCTTATTCGAAACTCTCCGACCCCCCCGCCCTAGTCCTGTACTCATGCAGGAGTTTCTTCGTGTAAACGTCTATCGTACTTACGGCTACTTCCCACTGCAAGGTATGCGGGAAAGCAAATTTCAGCTGCTGCCTTGGCACCGGGAGGCCGCCGACCATGACCATGAATCCCCTGAGCGACACACTCCTCACCCCAGCCATGGACCCGTGCAACCACCCTAGCTTTTGCCTCTCCATCAGGTGTGGCGCATAGCCTCTTCCCGAGCTCGAGCTGTTCTTCAACTTGAGCGACATCACCTTCCATTGCAGCTTTCACAAGCTTCACATGTTGTCTGTTTGAATAGGCCGCATCTCGAAAGAAATAAACGAACCGGGGATAATGGTCAAAGCTGACTCAGCATGACTGTGCTGAAGCAATGGAGTTGTGGGAACAAGAAGGCGAGCCCAGAGCGGCACATTGCACAGCGAAGGTTTCATTTCTTGGTGTCAGAAGAGGGAGAGTCTTGCGTGCAATGTCCTCATGACTGGGTAACGCAGCCTGGCGAAGAGCGTGAGCGTATTCCAGAGAAGCACCCAACGCCACGGGAAGAATCTCTTTCAGGCGGTCCTGTCGCTTCTTCGACACCGAGGAGGTCAAAGGAGATTCTTGGTAATCGTTCTCTTCCAGAAGGCTGATGTCATCGTCTAACTCCTCAAACTTAGCGTTGAACTGAGTCGAGCTCAACAGCGCTGGACGCTTATAAACTTGAGACAAGCAACGTGATGCTATGTTTTGGGCGGGCTTTGGGACGCAATGTTTTGGGTGCTTTGGTTACTAACCGTCATGCCGCATCGTGTGGAAACCGCCGTCAATCGCAGCAGTGAGTGGGTTCATTCATCACCTACTGGCCGTGGGTTTGGTCACGGACATGAAACAGTGAGGCCCTATAGGACATTATTCTGCGAAAAATGCGGGAGAAGGTCGCAACATGCACTCGACCTCTGTTAGCAATGTTTTTTGCTGTTAGACGAAGAAGGCCCGGTGAAGCGGCATAAGACAGCAAACAGCTCCATCTTCTGGATTAACTTCCATGCAGTGGAGGGGATTTCTGTTGCGTCGTCCAAGAGCAAAATGACGGCTGCACACCCGCTGGTGATCTTTGGGCTGCCAGACTGCTCTCTTGATTACCCCAACACCGGCGTCGGTACGGGTCCCTCGGTAGCAAGAGCAAGTTTGTCGAATCTGATCACGAGCTCGTCCATGTCGAACTGCAGCCAAAGATCACGCAAGAAGTGCGCAAATCTCCCATAAAGAAAAGAACTAGCTGCTTGGAAGAGAGAGAAAGAATGAAAGTGACCACCCAAAGACTGTGAGTGATGCCTACACAAAAATGGCATGTCTTTCCTCGAACACAGGCTTTGGCAAGGGGTCTATAGGACATTATTCTGCAAATGATCTACACATAGGGCAGAGGCGTTGAGAAACAAGCTACATGGAAACAGCTACAGATACCTTCTGAATCTGGTCTCAACACCAAGCATCAGATTTGCAACTGCTTCAAGACGACCATGTTTCTCTTTTACATTGGCGTTCATATCCGATAGCTTCAACCGGAGTATTCCTCATCTCTTGTGAAAGCAGAAAATTGACGCTTGCATTGTGAAATCGTGTGCCCACACGCTGCTTCAATTTTGTACGCAATCTTCACGTTGAGTGAAGAAGCATTGCCCAGGGAAATCCTGCTATGCTCCAGAGATCTGCCGAAAGTCAAACCTCCTGTATATCACATGCACACACAGTGGAGAGCATTATATCGGAATGCCGCACGCGTTGCACGAAAGAGCTAGAGAGCACCTCAAGGCTGCCAAGAATTCGAAGCTAAGATATTCGAACGAGGGTCAGCACGGGCCTAAGTTTCTGCTCACGGTGGCTACCAAAAATTCCAGATTTCGAACTTCTGTGGATTATTGTTTTTACTTCAGAATAGTGTTTTGTTAGGGCACGTTATCTCAATAAACGGGAAAGTTCATCATGATTTGCAAAGATTTCGACGTCGGAGTGCCGGGAAGGTCGAACGCTTTGTATGACCGAAGACATGACATTGAGTTTCAGACTGACTTTGATCGAGGACAGCAGAAAGTCATGTGCTCGGATAAAAAGTCCTTTTTGATGTGGGGAAGAGTTTTCTCTGAAAATAATTTTCCGAAAATTGGAAGACTGTGAAACTAAGCATTTCGTTCTAAGATGTAAGAGAGAAAGACCTGCGGAAACGAGAGAAAACGTTGGCCCCTTTTCTCGGAGGATCTCTTAGCCAGGGATGATATCTCCTAGGGTGGAGGGAACTCCAATAGGTTGGGCACCCTATTAACATGCGGTAGAGTCAGTGTAAAGGCGTAAGTCAACGGCAACCTTGAGAGCGAGGGCGAGGGATTTGATTGTGGTCTAGTCGGGATTACTCTACGCCAAGATCCGACCTTGACATAAATCTCAGTTGGAAGAACATTCGCCTGGTATGCAAAAGGTCCCGGCTCAAGTCCTCGCAGGACCATGGTCATTCTTTCCTTCCGATCTCTCGCTTGAATTTCTTTGCTTCTCGCTTACCCAGAGGGATCCTCTGTTGATGAAAGAAAAAAGAGAGAAAAAGGAAAATTGGAAAAATTCGAGTACATGAAGGTAAACTTATCTGTAAATGATGTGGATCTCCAATTCTTTACACAGAGGATAGACAGATTTGATCGAGACAATCCTGTTTGGAGGACTGTTCCAGGTTGGTATCGTCCAGCCAAAGAGTGACAGACATCGTGGGAACTGCAAGGAATGTTTTAAAGCGTAGCACCCAGCAAAGAGAGCGAGGGGGCAGGACTTGGCAGAAGTCGCCTTAGCTGGAGGGGCCCTTGGTTGCTCACCAGTTGCCAAAGGACATAAAGACATGGTACATGTATACGTCGTCGCCAGGAGAGAGTAGCTAGCTAGGCCTTCGGTTGACAGTGCAGTTTCAGGATCCCGTACACAACAGACGGCCCGTGCAATTTCAATTCTCAGATTTTCTATAGCTAGTAAGGAAAAAGACTATTTGGAGAAGTCACACCACACTGTGCTTGAGTACTCCAATTTAGAGCGAATAAAGGTGGCGTGAAACCCTTTTAGAGCCATACCTGAAATTAAGGGGGTGTCGACAGACCAGAATTTTACAGAGGCTGGCTCCAGGAGACAACTTTTTGATCGCAGTTGGAGACGGGCTTTGACCGGATGACACCGTTAGTTCCAGGTGGTTGTGATCCCAGCCTTGAGTAAGGGTTTGCCCACCATATAAACACCTACAGTCGCACCATGTTATGCTTCTCAACGATAGGTCAGCTGACTTGGAAGCGTCGACCAACACCGTCATGCGATCAGACAAGACAGAGAAAATAGGCTAAGTTGAAGGTTGCTTCAAAATCTACACTGTCCAAGGCTTGTGCAATAGGTCCGATAGAGTAACGTATCATAAGCAAACAAGCAGCACCGCTGGGGTGAGAAGAGCAAGGAATGTCCTTTTTATAAATTAAGAAAAATAGGGGTCCCAAAGCGGAGCCCTAAGGAACACCAGAAGTGATGGTGCTTTGAGTTGGGAGTGATATCGCACTTTCATCCGAATGAAACGACATACATGTAATACATAGCTGTGCACCCAGTTCAGTAGTAATATTTTTTGAACTCCAATTACGTTCTAGAAGCATAAAGAGAGTAAAAAAAGACAAGTACAGCTGTTATCCAGCAGACAGAGACATTTCATTGAGCACCGGCAATCAAGGGCCAAAAGAACCTCAAGCCATGTCGTGCCAGCTTTCGATTCTGGCCGGGGGATGAATTTTTGGAAGCTCCAAAATTTCTGTTGGTAGTGGGAGGGGGACTCGGCATGAATTTATTTTACAGCATTAGACACCATCTCTAAACTAAAAAAGATGAACACGAGGAATCTTCGGGTCTACGTCGAGATGGCATCTGCCTTATTCAGGGGAGCACTTATTCCTTTGAAAGGAGATGCCTTTCTTAACAAGCTTGTCTTGGATCTCAAACCCTGATCTGCCATTACAGGCTCGAGGGACTGAATCCAATTAGTCTAAAATGTCGCTCTTTAATGGACAAACGAGAAGTAAAAGAAATCTGTTTCGGCATCAAAGCCGTCATGATCATCAGCTCCTTAGCTCAAAACAGGGAGTCTGAAGAAACCAAATCGTTTCTTCAGACACCCTGCTGTGGTAAGGAACTAATGAAGGCGTTGACGCCGATTTTTTTGAAACAGTTTGTTCACGGAGAGAGTCGCAGTAAATCTTCTGTGTGCTTCATTATGGGGGTGAACAGTAAACATGGTAAAACGCCTTTCTTATTCACATCGCGTTGTTGACGTAGATAAACATGTAAGTTGGTGTTTCTTCTCAAACGAAAATGTATCCTTATCCCATACTAACCATGCAATGTGCCCTAAAATATGACTGCTGGGGCTGGCGGTAAAATGGCGCATTCTCCAGAACTAATATCATCAACCGATTCAAGTCAGAAAAAGTGACCACCAGTGACACACAAGGGGAAGAAGATTTGATCTTTCAGCGGTGGCGGAGCATGGTTGTCTCAGTGGACACAAAATCGACTGGGATAATGCGAAGGTGCTAGACTTTGAAAGACAGTGGATGTCTAGAAAAGTTTTGGAGGCTTTGCGCAGTGCCAGAAAGAAGCCTATCTTAAACCGTGATTGTGGAGTCGAGATTTCCGAATTCTGGCGAAAGGCCGTACATAAACGTACAACTTTCTGGCATTGGCAGACTTCCAAACAGACAGTATACTTCGGAAACTATTTAAGGCCGTTCGAGATTTCCGAGCTGTGACCTGAGAAGAGAGACTTTTTCTATACAATTCAAGAAGAAGGTCAAGAAGTTTTTTTCAGAAATATGCGTGTGTATATAGTTGGACTAGAAGGGAAGGGGAAATGCGATTCGGTTGCCAGCACGCAAAAAAGGTAAAAGAGCAGCAGAAGCCCATTTAATCAGTTGAGGCGCCGTCATCCCAATACAAGAAAAAAATCCTACAAGAAACCTAGACATTTCTGTGTGTGTGTGTGTGTGTCTGTCTGTCTGTCTGTCTGTCTGTCTGTCTGTCTGTCTGTCTATACATGCATATGCTCTTAGTGTCTTGTATATGTGTCAGACAGTGCAGGTTGTTGTTTATGTGTCAGACAGTACAAGATGTTTTATGTCAAACAGTGGAGGATGTTGTATATGAGTCAGACAGTGGAGGATGTTGCATATGAGTCAGACAGTGGAGGATGTTGTTTATGTGTCAGCCAGTGCAGGTTGTTGTATATGTGTCAGACAGTGCAGGATGGTGTGTGTGTGTCAGACAGTGCAGGATGTTGTATATGTGTCAGACAGTGGAGGTTGTTGTATATGGGTCAGACAGTGCAGGATGTTGTATATGGGTCAGACAGTGCAGGATGTTGTATATGTGTCAGACAGTGCAGGATGTTGTGTATGTGTCAGACAGTGGAGGTTGTTGTATATGGGTCAGACAGTGGATGATGTTGTATATGTGTCAGACAGTGGAGGATGTTGTATATGGGTCAGACAATGGAGGATATTGTATATGAGTCAGACAATGGAGGTTGTTGTATATGTGTCAGACAGTGGTGGTTGTTGTATATGTGTCAGACAGTGGAGGATGTTGTATATGTGTCAGACAGTGCAGGATGTGGTATATGTGTCAGACAGTGGAGGATGTTGTATGTGAGTCAGATGGAGGATGTTGTATATGTGTCGGACAGTGGAGGATGTTGTTTAATTATGTGTCAGACAGTGGAGGATGCTGTATGTGAGTCAGACAGTGGAGGTTGTTGTATATGTGTCAGATAGTGCAGGTTGTTGTTCATGTGTCAGACAGTGCAGGAAGTTGTACTTGTATATGTGGCAGGCAGTGGAGAATGTTGTATATGTGTTGGACAGTGCAGGATGTTACATATGTGTCATACAGTACAGGATGTGGTATATGTTTCAGACAGTGGAAGATGTTGTATATTTGTCAGTTAGTGCAGGTTGTTGTATATATGTGTCAGACAGTGGAGGATGTTGTATATGTGTCAGACAGTGGAAGATGTGTTCGTGAGACCTGTTACCTTTTTTGTTTTTGAGGAAGGTGTGTCTTTCCGAAAGGACCGTTTCAGTTTTCTTGTGGGCAGGTTACCTCTTTGTGTTAGATCCGCATGTGTCTGCACTTATCCTTTGCAGCAGGCTTCAACCACTTTCTTCTCTTCTTGCATCAGAATGCGGCCATCATTTTCGTCAGCCACAGTTACGATTGACCAGACCGTGTGGGCGTGTTCTTGAAGCTATCTGCAGTGGATCAGGTGAGGTTGAGTGTGATTTTATCGCTCTGGAAAGAAGGGGTTGGAAAAAGAGCAAGTAAAAGAGAGAGAGAGAGAGAGAGAGAGAGAGAGAGTAACGT
>JAOWAR010149755.1:0-11440 GCA_028571005.1 Clathrina lutea
AATCAGAGTTGGGCCAAACAACACGACAAAGAAGATGGTCTGTGCATTTCGTCCAGCGGCTCATCAGGAAGAAAAATAGAAATAATAACAATAATGATAATAATAATAATAATAATAATAATAATAATATAAAATAAGAGCAATAACAATATAATTGATAATGAATTCAAAGTTGGAGAGCCTGTGCTTGAAACTGATTACCTATGCCAAAGAAAAACCATGGTTACCATGGTTAAACAGTTTGAGAGGACAGATAAACATGCAGATTAAAGTAGCAAGGGGCAGAAACAAGCCCTGCATGCACTACCATGGCCAGCTGAAATAATTGGAGGATCATTTTGACTGTAGTTTGCTAAACTCTTTCTCTATCTCTTTTCTTTACCCTGCCACTTCTCTGTGTCTTTATTTCTCTCTTTCTCTCTCTCTCTCCCTAACACTCTTGTTCCCTCTCCGCTCTCTCTCTCTCTCTCTCTCTCTCTCTCTCTCTTTCTCTCTCTCCGTCTCTCTCTTTCTCTCTTTCTTTTTTCTTGCTTTCTCATCAGGTGGGTTGACATCAACATTGCGCTAGTCCGAGTAAGCCGTACATTCTCTGACACCCTCACCTACGGCAGGTATGGGCCGTTCACCATGTTCCTTAGTGATGGTGGCCACATCGAGAACCTCGGCCTTTTGCCCATACTCGAGCGTCGCCCTGATCACATCATCATCTGTGATGGCTCTCTGTACGAAGACAAGAAGCTGATCGCATCCACCCTTCTCTCCGCCCTGGAAATGGCCCGTGAATGGCTTGGCTGTTCTTTCACCAGCTTCACCAAACAAGACGAGTTAGCAGAGGAGAAAGAAGAGATGAAGAGTGAAGGGCGCACAAAACTGGACAATGGGCAGTTTGCCGAACTCAAACGACGGCCAAACACTGGTGACCTGGAGTCAGACATTGTGGAGCACTTTGTTGGCCTTGGTCCTGCTGATCGCCTTCTGCAACCGTACACGTTCCGCTTCAAAGTGCACTACCCTCGCAAGGATGAGGAAGAAGAGAGGATAGGGCAGGTGATCATCCTTCAGCCTCGCCACCCACTTGATCACATTGGCCAGCATGATGAAGAAGATCCGGATGCAGTGTACCAGAAATGTGATGATTGCGAGAAGCATGACAGAAACAGAGATAAGGATAGGCGTGAGTGGACAAAGGAGCACGCCGATGACCTGACGGGCTGCTGCTTCAACTCATGCACCGGGAAATGCCATTGGCCATCGCACTTCTTACTTGGCCGCTATCCGTACTTCAGTACGGCGAACCAGATGCTGACGCCACGTGCTTTTGACGCCCTGCAAGACGACGGTCATCGGGCTGCCAGCCACATTGAAGCTGAGGAGTTCTGGGAGAGGTGCATCAAGCTCGCTGGTACGCAGTGGCAATCGGGCTATAAAATGGAAGAGGGTGCCCAGTCTGAAAGCGAACCTCATCATTCCTCAAAGGTGGGACATTTACGTGAATATGAACATCGGGTTTGAGTGCAGCTGGAACAGTTTACAAAATGAGACAAGTAAGACGTCGCCTCTCTTCCATTAACTTCGCCTTCTCTTGACGGAGCAGCCTCAATGAACATTGAGCTTGTCCGGACAGAAAGCTGTGTCCTGCCTTGCTCTTGTTCAATTAGCGAAACCAAACATGGCGCAAATACATAAATAGCTTCTCCTTCCTTTTCTTCTTCCTCTGCCTGACCGTCCTTTCGACTGCCATAAAAGTATTCCCCAATGCTTATTTCATTACCATTTATGCAATTCAAGGGGTTCTCCAGTCTATTGAACATTCTGATCATCCACCAACTCTCCAATCTAGTACCATGATTCAATTTTTAAATGTTTAAATAATACGAGCTTTCAACGCCCCTTTTCCCTGCTGAATGTGCTATGCTGCTATTTGCTGTATGCATTCTCTCATAGAATCATGCCAATTGTCACCGATGACGTTTGTTCCCCATGCTCGATGATTGTCAAAGCAAGAAACTGGTGTTCCGGCAAACAGCGTCAATGCGAGTCTGAAAGAACTTGAAGAAGTCACGACAACTCTAGAGGAGTGCCATAAGTCACTTGATTCTGGCCAAAGTCATGCTTGTTAGTAAAATGTGACATTCACAATGCAAGCTTGAACTGATCAGAATGAAACCTTTCAAGGTTACCATGGTCTGGATCTAACAGATGTCCACAATGATAAATGGATAACACCTTTACACAGTGCAATTCACAACCAGGAACTGGACAGGACACATCATTCACTTAAAGTTTGTTGGAAAAACACTGCTTCACAGTGAACAGCTTGGATTGGATAAATTCGAGCGAAAAAAAAAAAGAAGAATAAAAACGTGAATTGACATTCAGTTCGCAACGAGCAGAGAGAAAAGAACTGCGGGGAGAAGAAAAGCGAGAGATGATACGGAGTGAAAGGGAAGAGAAGGAGAAAGAGAGATACTGTGTGTGTGTGTGTGTGTGTGTGTGTGTGGAGGTCCGAGGTAGATCTGCATTCATAAGATACAGATGTGCCGCACTTTCAAATATTAAACAATGAAAACACTGTGTTTACTCACAGCGGAGCACCAAGAGGAGAGGGTAAACTTTACGGAGCAAATACTGGCTAGAAATTTAACGTCACCAAGGCCAGGAAATGCCATTCTTCCATGTCAACTCGGAGTCAAAAGCTCAGTTACAGCACGGTGGGCGAATGAGAAACACTGCATTAGAATATAATAATAATAATAATAATAGTAATAATATTAATGACAACGTTTATTGCTCGTGGAGAAATATTTGTCACATTAGAGTAATCTCATCCTCTGTCGTCACCACTCTTTTCAAAGCAGTCACCCACGAGGTGTGGTCTTCGGGGGTGCTTGAGTTGAGGAAGTAGGTCCGATGGGGCGTCACTAATGTTATCCCAAACTGAGGCGGTCTCCGCTTCTCATCAACGATGTCATCAATTACTTTGAACCCTTCAGACTCATGGCCAATTGAAACTTCGTGGATCTCAAATGGATCCTGTGAGACAGAAAAGAAAGAATTGAGCTGTTTTGGATATGCACACAGACAACATGTCACATTTGTATGAAGGGCAGATCAACATGAGCACATGACACGGTCAAGGGATACTTTGGAACTGGGGTGACTGTCAACCAATAATGTAGCACTGGGTTTGATTCATAGGTCAATGCAGACGTTCTTCCCAAAACTGAATCCTTACCAGTGGATGAGCGTAGTATCTGAGCTTCCGATTGTCAAGCACAAACCACCTCTTCTTCCAGCCGTGAGAAACCTGGGAGCAGAATGGAATGAAGAAAAGTACGGACGTTGATCGTCACAAAAAAGATATCAAACAAGAGACAGCATGGAAACGGATGAAAGGGAAATTCAAAATCTTGCAGAAAGCAATTCCCAAATTTTTCTCTTGCCTCTTGAAATCTCAGCACTTTGATTTTCTTTCATGCACTCGACATGCTGAAAAACTGGCCATTATCCTCAGCAAAGGACAACATGGCCTAGTCTAGATTTCAGAATAGAATCTAGGGTCTAGGATTAATCCAGGTTGTGAATACCTGCATTTGAAACAACTTTGTTACTGACAAGGTCCTACCTGTGGGCCAGTCTTATCCAAATACCCAGCCTTGACGAAATCATGTGACAGCTGCCAAAACAAACAAAGTGATATCAAGAATCACTACAGGACTCTTTATTCGAAATACACAAAAGTGGAGCGAGAAGGGATTCTCTGACCAACTTTTCCAATGAATAACTGACTGTTCGATATACACAACAGTTGCAACAATCACGCTTTATGTACCATTTGTTCTTTCCGTTCAAGCAAGTATCACAGAAACACGGTTAGTAGAACCAAACTGATTTTGAGCATATCACCATGACAGAAGGCTGAGTGGCTGGACATGCTAAGACAGCTAGAGGACGCCTGGCCATCATTTTGGACGATAAGTCCTTTCAAGGAAAAATGTGCAGCCTCCACATGCAACGTTTGACCTACCATCTCTCCTGCAGCAAGCTTGAGCAATCGATACCGCGCATGCCGGATCGCAACAAGCCACTCCACGATTTCCTGAACAGGAAAACCAAAAACATTTTTAAGAAAAACACCAAATTGTAACACAAGCATCATGAATCAACCATTACCAGGTTTTGAAACGTCGAAAAAATGGTCTTTGTCTCAATCAATTCTTTGACAGCGATACTGAAACCCGAGTTAGCCAGAGAAACAGCGGAACTTGAACATTTTCAGCAAAAATTCCTTTTCTAAAAATAAATTGGAAGAAAGGTTCAACACAGTGCTCCATAGGACGGTCTGAATTTTGTATCTGACCAGTGCTCTATCTCCTTAGGCCACGCGGTTCGGACTTTTGGGCTGATTCGCAAATAAGTTCTGTGAAGAAATTCCTGGCAGCTGATTGGTTTTCTGTTCTGAATGTTGATATCATCACGCAATGCAATGCATCTAGCGCGGCGCAGGATCACGCCATGCAGGTGCAATGCATGCAACACGAGATACGCATGCATGCATGTGCACGGCCAAAGCTTTTAGGTGCCTAGATTCAGATATCCAAATGCAAAACTGCGGCCCAAAAGTCTGGACCAAACGGCCTAAGGTGCTCCTACCCTCAGGAGAAAATACGTTTGCTTGCCCTGGGATAGGACATCATTCTTTAAAAAACTTCGCAACATGAAAGCGCTCTTTCATCTTTCCTAGTCTCTTCAGCCGAGGTGCATGATTGGTTGCTATGGTTGCGGCGGTAGCCTGCCAATGCTCATAGCAATTTTCCATTCATTCTTCGCAGAGGTTATGTACGTCCGACCAGCCCGTACGCATTCCAGCAATGCCTTACTGCACAAGTCGCATGCGCACGTCAAGCAACTGCTGCACCCGATTCAACTTTCTCCATCGCCACGAGTGCTTGAGTGCCAGGTTTCCACAAGCCACAGAAAATGTTTCCAATGACAGAAAGCTGGCCACAGAAACGTTTGCAATGACAGAAAACTGGCCACAGAAAACGTTTCCAATGACAGAAAATTGGCGGCCCTCATCTCCTCAACACCCTCTAGAAATGACTGACAAGTCAGCACGTTTTAATGCACTGCCTGTTTAACTTAGTAGAGTTCACGACAGCAATACCACTCTGCAGAAAACATATCAAGCCTCATTGACCTAAATGCCCACCTGCCCTTTCTCACTGTAGACGAAGATGTTGCGTGTTCTTCCCTGGGCACTTGGACCATCTGGCACGGACATTTGAAGGCTGTGCGGGTGTTGTGTGATCTCATGCGCTAAACAAACGTTGATTCGTCGAATAGGAAGAATACCGAGTGCTTGGTCCTAAGGCAGAAACAAAAACAGGAAAGTCAGATCCTTTGCCAGAGTGTCTTCCTTGAAGCTTTAGTTACCACATCAGTCATAGACAAAGCCAGGATGCATGAGCTAACTTGAAACAATGTATGGCAAGCACAACGAGGACACTGGAGCCAGCTGATACGCTTCATAATAGTCAATAGAACAAGTGACATTCCGCCATGAGGGCAATTTGTGATAGAGACATTATCGACACACGTGCAATGGATTCTCCAATTGACAAATTACAATGATGAAATAGCTGAATTGACTAGCAACAAATGGAATTCACGAGTTGCAGAGCAGTCACGGGTGTTTTCTTTTTCTTTTCTTTTTTTCTAGAAAGTATCAGTGACCCACCGAACTTCTTGATCTATAATACGACAGGTTGCCACTGCTGTCGTCCAGGACAAACCATCGCGCCTTCCAATCATTGCGACCTTTCCCCTTTTTGAAAAGAATACCGGATTTCTTGCCTGGCAGCGAAATAATACATTGAAAAAGTGGGAAGAAAAATGGAAGTGTAAGCATCTGACGTGTAATATTATCACAGCTAATTTAACTTCAATGATCAACCCGGTACTAACATTTACACATGCACGCTTCAGGTCTTATTGTGATGCTCGCAGCCAACCCTACACATAAAGACAAGTCGACGGTAGACAAGGCAAGATATTTACGTGGGTAAACAAAAGGGTGCCAAGCTAACACTAGCTGGTCACTAATGGCAACAGCTGGGCTCACTGCCCATTCCACGGCAACAGCTGTGTGCACCATAAGTTGTACATGGCAATGGTTGCATGCCCCTTCCATTAACCTCAAGTTACCGCGTAAACCCCGTTTATCTAGGATAGATCGAGGAAAGAATCACGACCACCGTTATAAGGGAAATAGCTCGTTGAACAGAGTCGGCTATTATCATTGTGCTGAAGTATCTCCACCCCACCCCATCCCATCTCTCCCCCAATGATTATAGTCGAAGACACTCTCTAAGAAAATGAGGAGACAATCGCAATGACCAAGACAAACTTTCCCCAACGTCCTTTCTGTCTCTCTACTTGCCAGAAAGATATGCTGGTGGGTCGTCATTCATGAACTCTTTTCTTTCATACTTTGCTCGAATCCACTGCTCGCGCAAAACAGAATCACTGCAGGAAGTGGATGCAAACACCTCATGTAAGCTGAAGCACAGAGACGGTCTGGTCAGAAATATGAACATGTAACAGACAAGGTGTTTCAACCAAAATAACTCAGAGTTTAGGTGTACAAAACCTAAAGAAAGAACGATGCCAGACCTGAAATGCAATCAAAATCACATCAAACCATGGAAATATTGCAATGAAGGGCAAAGAGGCAATTTCAGCTCACGTTCTTTCTTCTGCACTCGGCCGCTTGTACGCAACAGGAACGTTTCGCAGGTAGAGGTTGTTTGCTTTGTCGTTGCCGATTCGTTCCATAGTCTGTTAAAAAATTAAAAAAAAAAGGATAAGAAGAATAGTAGTCAAAGACAAAAATGAGTATGTTTTTGCCCCCTGGAGGTGTCCCTTCCATCATTGAGCCATTTATGAAGCAAAGCATAGCCTCTTGCCCCTGGACAAAGATGCACTCATGTGACTATCGAATGCCAAAACGCTAGGTCTTAATAAGGCTAATAAGGCTAGTGAAATAACAGATATGATTGTACTAAAATAATAGTTATTTGAGTAAGGTCTGTGCCAGTTCTTCAAATTTTACTTATGAAAATTAATGAAGACAAAGCCCCCTCACTGAAATAAATTCACTAAACCGAATACTAATGACCAAAAATATGAAATTTCAATCAACAATGCAGACAAGAAGTAAAGGATGGCTTGGGCAATAGAAGGAAGCACATGCTTGGCGATAGACTGTGCGGTGAAAAAGAACGTATTGAGCATATCGGACATGCTGCTCATTCACCGGACTAAAGTAACGAGCAGGGCAAAAGATCCTTCATCGAGATGCTATGAACAACTGTCCTTGCCTTTCGACCCATGGCTAGAACTTGCCCTCCCCCCCCACACACACACCAGGCTCTGAAAATCTCTCGATATATTTTTCAGCTATAATAAGGTCATACTTGAAAGGCTACTATAACATGCCCACCCTTCTGATCCAGCCCTTTTTTCACCCTTTGCCAGTGTTTGTCATCAGACTGTTACCGGGAGGTGCACCCACACTAGGTACCTATAGCTAGCAGAGCTTGATTCCAAGTTCCACCTGTTCGACAGGTGGGCTTTTGGCAAAAGGGCATGGCACCATTGCACTGAGTTGCTCGAATCCTGGGTGAGTCGAAACATATACCTGGCATTACATTGTTGGGATCCACTATCGCAAGATGAGGGCTCTCAGGTGGAGTGGAGCTGTGCAGAACAAATGATGAGGGACTATTGGGCAGGCAGTACACTCGACAAAACCCGCCTTGAAACAAGAAACCTAAAAATTCCCCTTTGAAACTCCCTGCACGTGTGGCACAAAAAACTCCGTCTGTTGTACCTGCAAAGCTTCGATTGGTTGAGAACATGATATCACCTTCTAAGCCCATTGTCAGCGATGAAAGAGTACTGTTCAGGTCTTCTCAGACAATGAGCCTTGAACAAGAGAGCGATTCTAGTTCGAACCAAACAATGAGCACATGGCCTACTTGGGCGTTCTTGAAAGTGGTTTACAGTATGCTGAAGTGCCCTGACAACAGTAACGCGCTGCAGAATCGAACAGCTTTTTGCGCGTTGCATTGTGTTTCCAAATGACAACAGGTACTGTTAACCAGCCTGCTGAGAAGGCCATTTGCAGCTTATGGGTAAGCTATAATAATGATCGTCGACACAGGACCGCTGTTTTCTGCTTTTTTTTTTTTTTACTCTCACCTCGAGCATCTGCGGTGACCAAGAGCGATCGTCGAGCTTTACGGACTTGACTTGAGAGATGTGCGTTCCTAGCTTACGATGAATACCGCTGCACTGAATACAGATGAACACGCCGAGATTTGTCGATGCCCAGTCGGGGTTTGGAAAACAAACACGACAAGAGTGCAATCAACAAGTAGACGTCTTCTCGGATCAGCACGCACACCTAGAACAGCTCTACGGCATTCGCACATAATAATAATGATTATTATTACTATTATCTCAAATTTTATGCTTTTCCCGACAAAACCGCCAACCGGTGCAGCGGGTGGTGTCAGAGTCGCATATGTATGCAACTGCCACCATCGACAACAAGACGATGGAACCTGGGTAAGAGGGAAATCGAAAGAGAGAGAGAGAGAGAGAGAGAGAGAGAGAGAGAGAGAGAGAGAAGGGAGTTGGCGGTAAGGGGGTGAAAAATATACATACCATGGGCGCCGCAGTCTGCGCAACGGTCATTGCCTGGCAAACGAAGCAAGGCGTGTAGCTTCTCGCGTGTCGTCCCCGGCAAGGAGGCAGCCGCCATCATGGTCGCCGCCTTTTCAGTTAATGCAGCACTACAAGACGTTCACCTAGCTCTGGGGCGAACGCTCCAAGCGCTTAAAGTCGAAGGACTGGCGTCCAGTGGCTTTGTACTGCCAATCAGCTGCACACACGACGTTTGGATCTTGTCCAGCCGCCCGGCGAAACGTGAAGCTTCTTTCCACTTTGCCCAACTAGCGCTCTGCCACAGTCCGGACTTGCGCACTTTGCCGACGGACACTGTGGACTCCTAAAGGTTCGACCGTTCACGATCAGTCCTCGGCCGACGTGAAGTTTGGGGCGTTGGGGACTAGCCGAGACCTGTGTAGCAACAGCTGCGCACGACGCGCTGATCAAAGCACCAAGTCGTGTGACGCACCAACGGCCCTCAACTCAAGGCAAGCTAGCTTAGCCGATCGCGTTGAAGTTTCCCCTAGCAAACTTGATTGCACGCATGGATGAACGCAAACAGAAGTTAAACCGTCTTCGCCTTTCCGCTACGTCGCCACTGCGCAAGAGGAAGCCTTATAAAAGGAAACCTTTCCTACACAAAATGGTAGAGTTCTAACTCCGGATTTCAGCGGAAACATTGGAGGTCAGCGCGCTGACCGGTACTCAAAAACCCCGACCTTTTCAGGGTATGATAACTTTTAGGCTCGACCTTGCTATCGGAAAACTGAATGCTAGTTCAGGCAGGAAAATATAGACAGGAGCTGTGGCCAGCCAAGGCCCAGCCATGATGCGGGTAAACGTGTCGAGTGGGCAGTGAGCCTATCATGATGCATACAGCCCAAATGTTGTCGGCGCGGCCGCCTGCCATTCTTCGATTCTCTGCCATTTACGATCAGCTGGTGTAAGCCCACGTGCGCTAGCGTGCACGTGCGGCGCGACCGGCAAAGCCACAGCTAGCCAGCCAGCTAGCCAGCCAGCTAGCCGACGTCCACGCGGCCGGCAACTTGGCAGTTTAGGCCGTTTCGACTCAAACATGCAGAAGACGTAAGGCAAACAAGACAATCCTGATATTTTGAATTTCATGCACGGCCGTCCCAGAGATACATTTGATCGTTGTTGGGAACCTTGCTTTCCAGTAATTTAAAATAATTGAGTATCTTCTCACCCAGGAAGTCACTTTCATTGACCGTGCGAATGACTCTCTGACGCCTCCGTGGCTTTATATCTGTCAACTTGTCGTTGTACGAATGCGTGGTGGGTGGGTATAGGCGCGGGTCGTATAACCCATGACGTCACAGCATTGACGAGCGGAGGAGAACGTTGATGCCTGAATATGGTCAATTTCCCCGGGTTCTCGCGATCGCATCGTATGTTCAGGCCTTTAGCTCATCGCAAGCCAGCATCCTCCTACGTGCACACATTGGTGCCAACACATCGGCTGGTTTGCATTCATTTGCAAAGCAATTTTGATTCACGGAGGCATTCATGCCGCTCGGGAACTCTTAATTCTTCATGTTCATTCATAAGAGGCCGGACAATAATAAACCCCAGTTGCAAACCACGTGATAAGGTTATCGTCAAACCCGTTGGGGTTTGCAACAAAGCAACATAACGGTTTGCAACAAAGCAACAGAACGGTTTGCAACAAAGCAACAGAACGTAGGCACCGGCCATTTCTGTTTTGTTTTCAGTTGCTTCAGATCTCGTACTCGTTCGCTTTTTTCCTCTTTCAGGATATGTTTGTTCAGTTGACCTCAATTGTTCAAGTAGAGAAGTAGACCCCTCGATTGCTTTGAGACCCTCAGTTGGGGCGATAAGTCACCGCCACACACATACAAACCCAAACAACCGAACTTCCACCTTGGGTCGAAGCGTGCCGCAGATCAGATACTGCCAATTCCACTAATGCTTTCCGCCCAAAGCATTTGAAAATGTACGTCAGCGTAGACATGATAAATAGGTGTAAATCTGGTTCTGCCATTACTCAACATCTGGTGATTTAAGTGTCGTGTTTGCTGCCTCTAGAGAGTGTTTGACTAAAGATAACCAAAGGATCGGGGCTTGGCTGGGCTGCATAATAACACGTCCCTTGTGTTAAGGAAGTGCATGTAGGACCGGGTTTCCATATACCCGGGTTGGACTCCAGGTTCACCCATCACCCATCGCTTTTTTCCCTAGACCTTGCGTTCCCTCTCCCTCTCCCTCTCTGTCTCTCTCTCTCTCTCTCTCTCTCTCTCTCTCTCTATCTGTCTCTGTCTCTCTCTCTCTCTCTCTCTCTCTCTCTCTCTCTCTTCTCTCTCTCTCTCTCACGTTCGCCGGAGATTCGTGATTTTATCTGATTGGTGTGTTTCCCCTCATCGGAGCGTAAGCTTTGCGCTTGTTATGAACTGCCGAAGACACAGTATCAAAAATAGAATAAGCTGAGGTAGCCTCTTCTGGCACGGCCTCGTTGTCGCTGCTGCAGCTGGTTCTGCTTTCCGAAGAGTGAACACGCCAACGTCCCAGCTGTGACTCACTGGGCTGCCCTGTGGGCATTTAAACTAATCCTATTATTGCAAGTAGTACAGTCATGTAGTTAAATTTAGCCTTAACAGACATATCTCACGCTGGCAGTAGTAGTTTAGGGGCAGAATATCAATGACTCAAGCCACAGTTTTCAAAG
>JAOWAR010149766.1:0-18592 GCA_028571005.1 Clathrina lutea
AAAAGCTAGCTCCATCTTTTTTTTTATTTTTATATGGGTGCATTTCGAGCTGCCATGTAACAGTGTGTGAGTCAGTATTCTCCATTACACATCTGAGAATTCTGTCAGACCTTCTACCCGGCTGAGCCTTTATCCTACTTTTTGAATGATTCCATTCAAAGGTGTTCTCCCAGAGCATGGTAGCAACTGGACTAAGTTCATGGAGAAGAACTTGCAAGATGCGTCAACTGCTCCAGTGGACTTCTTTGTCGACAATGTCGTAAGAGTCCAGCCTTAGCTAATGTGCCATCTGGGCCCCTTCCCTCACCCACCAATTCGACTCTCTCTCTCTCTCCAACTCCCAAACCCTGACTCTTTCTCCCTCCCTCTCTCTTTCTCACTATTTTTTCTCTTTCTGAGCTTCGTTATTCATTATGAGAATCTCCATCTAAGTCTTCTGCATGGTTTGCTTCCTCCCTAGAATCACGACTTTTCCGACTTCTCAGTCGGGCACATGCTCGAGTTTGAACTTAAAAGCAGCGATGGTCATAGTCGTTTTGTGGCTGCCACGGTAATAGATGTCCAAGAAGACCTGCTCACTCTTCGAGTTGAAGGGGATTCGAAACCAGAACAGCTGTACAATGTTCTGAAAAGTACTCCAGCAATCCACCCTATCCATTACTGTGAAGAGCGTGGATTAAATTTCTCTCCGCCAGCAGGTACTTTTCCTCATTGTATTTTGTAATATTTTCTCGCTGCAGCTTTCACTTCTTGTTTAATTGATACTGAGTGTTTTGTTGTCTGCAGCTGTGTAGTCTTGATCTTATGAGCATGCGATACGTAGCTGTTTTCCTTTCCCCTTTACTTCTTTAAATGTCCTCTCTCTCTCTCTCTCTCTCTCGCTCTCTCTAGGAGACAATGCCAAATTGTTTGATTGGGAAAGTTACTTGAAGGGGATTTCTGCCACGGCTGCACCACGGGAGCTCTTCACCAAGTCTGTGAGTGCGCATCAACAACTGAGCCATCAGATATTGGCTTCAGACCTATCGATCCTTCTATCCCTTCACAAATAATATTCTAGAACCTTCTTGAAGATTCAGTGCATGTTCCCTGCCACACAGCAGTTGACTGGAGTATCATATTCATTTGAAAGGCTCATTGAAGTTTGCACAGTCTGTCCTTAGTTAAGTGACTCGTACTCATCTGGCATGTCATACAGTTGTGAAAGCAGCGGATCCTCTACCAAAATACGCCAATCATCCGATGATCGGATTCTTCAGATGCTTCCGATGCACTGCTGTTCTCCAGTGACCCACAATCAGCTTGCATGTCAAACGGCCATGGAAGCTGTGGACGATATTGATGAGTGGTGCATTTTGCTAGCACCATCGTGCAAACCGGTTAGTTATACCGTTGGCCTTTGGGTACGAACAAGGATGGACGGCAGTTGGCTAGCGCAAGTCCTCCAGCGGCGCCTGCCTCAAACCCAAGTTGCTTGGGCAAGAGTTCAGTTGTGCTGCTATCCTTTTGTGCCACTCGATGTGCTCCTTCAGGTTGCTCGTCGTGCAACCATTATAGGAGAGCTCTTTGTCGCACGAGCGCTTCACCTTCGCCTTCCCACCTTCCTTTAGCTTTGGGAACACTGCCCACACATCCGAGAGCTTGGTGCGCTGAGTGACTTCTAAGGCGTTTGACTTTGACATTGAAGTTTGCCTTGCTGTCCTTTGTGGTCGATGGTGCATTGGTGATTCGGAACTGCCACCCCAGATAGGCCATAGCTATTATTTCTAGCCAGATTGGTTATCGCGCTCGACGTGCGACATCGACATGTACAATTATGGCCTATGCATGGGTGGCTAGCTAGTGTACGTGTCTTGGGTTATAGAAAATGTGCATTCCAAAAGTCATGGTGATATTTCGTTGCATGGGACTAGTAGTTTCATGCCCAATATGCCATGATATACGTTGATTAGTAAAAGATTTCTTCTACATTTGAGTTGTAGCGCGCATAGAATCTACACGCTTGGTTCAAAGGGCATTCCCGTTGAAGGGCTGTGGAAATAGTCTTTTTGGCTGTGATATATCTACTCTCCACAAATCATCCGTGGAGAGAAATGTCTTCGCACTGCGAATCTGAAACCTGGTGAAATGAGCGGTCACGGGTTAGTTTCAGACCTTCTTTGCTAACAAACAAAGTTGATTAATATTTAACGAATAGTATATACATTCTTTTAACGTTGCAACCTTCGTTACTGCCATCTCTTAATGAACCTTTCAAATATTCGAACATTTGTGTGGGCCTTAGAAAATAGAAATGATATCAAGTCAATATAGGAAGGCCATCAAGCTGTCCGTCTAGAGTCTCATATTCAACGTTCACCAGAAGTACTGCTACTGTTTTAAAAAAGCATACTTTTTCTTTGACAGAACAACCTTTTTCTTCCTGGAATGAAACTGGAAGCCATGGACATGCAGACAGCTCCCGAAATTTACGTTGCCACAGTCACTGATGTCAAGGGTGATGACCTTTGCATCCACTTTGACGGCTGGTCCAGTGAATATGACATCTGGCTGCATCGCAACAGTCCCGACATCTTCCCGGCCGGCTGGTGCTCTGATCATGGCTATATCCTGCAACCACCACCAGAGAAAGGTATTGTTTTTTTTTTTGTTTTTTTTTTGGTGCTGCATCAGCAGTTGGTGATAATTAATGATAAGGCAGGTTTTAGCCGAGAGCGCTTGCTCGACTGTATGTATATTTTCATGATCTGGTCTTTGTTCATGCGTGATGCGTAATTGTTATAGGTGTGTCTGTGCCATTGTCAAATAAAATTGTTTCAAACACGATGACATCGCTCATTTCATCTTTCTTTTGTGTGCTGTCTACTTTAGTACATATCAGCATAGCCACAAGAAGGTGAGTTTATTCAAGCTGATGCTATGTAAGCATATCAAACATTGTGTTGTCTTCCTTTTCTTTTGTTTCTTTTTGATTGATTGGGATCCTTTGAGACTTGAGGTAGATCGCAACAGACACGCCATTTTAAAATAGGGAATACAGAAACCTACCGCAGCGCTTGAAATTTGAAGTGCACGCGTCGTAAATGCAAGGTGATTCCCGAAGTGCAACTTGTTGATAGCTGCAAACGCACAGGCACAGACTGTGTGTCAATGGAAGCGTAAACAGTGTAATAGCCGTTTCTGTGATTCGCACATGCTCAACGCATGGCAGCATCCTCGAGTGTCTGTGATATGATCAGTGATGTTCTGGAGATTGCTCAAGAATGTTCTTTTTTGAACACTTAATATATATGGCAAAAATGAAGAAAACATCGCTCGTCGCACTGTCATTAACACTGAAAGTGGTTTCTTCCTTGTTGGCACTATTTGACACTCAAATACTTGGCGCTTTCTTGTCCTTTTTTTATTTTTATATTTGTTTGGTGGTTTGAAACAATTTTCCGCTCTCTCAATATTGGTGGGGTAGGTAACAGAAAAAGCCGGGATGTTGCTATCCCGTGCATTTGGTGATTGAGTATTAAAGTACGAGCCTTAAGTGACCAAACATTTTTCCAGCTTATTATCTCTCTGCAGATATCTTCCTAGCAGAAAACCTGATAAACAGTGAACATTCAGAGAACAATTTAGTTTGCCTGGAACTGTCTAGCTCTACCTTAAATTGAATCATGCCCCGATATTGCTGTTTTCACACCTCCTGGCTGTTTTGCTTATTGTGTGCCCTCTACCTCCCTCTCCAGATTAAACAGAATTTGCTTAAACATGATTGACTACTTCTTGGCATTAAGTTGTTGAATGCTGTCTGTGTTTGGTGTTGACAGCTCAACAGGTGCTCTTCCAGTGAAGCAACCTGCAAATCTCTCGCCAGATTATGGTGATGAATCACCACCTCCAGGTGAGTCTTTGGAGAGGAAAAGAACGAAGATTAAAGCTCTGTTAGAGCCAATTAAGTGAGAATGATGGATGATCTTGACTGTTTTTTTTCCTTGTGTGCTTCATCTAGTCAAAAGCAAGAAGAGAACGCGCTCTGCAGGCAGTAAAACACCTTCTGCACCGCCTGCAAAGAAGCCTGCCCCTGCAGCTAATATGCCATCTGTGGCACTCCCCATGACAATTGGAAGCCAGAAAGGTGGGTTGTTTCATGGCAGTGCAGTGTCGATTTCAACAGGGCATGCACATGTGACGACTGTGGGCGCGTCAGATGTTCAGTTCCAAAAATGTTTCATGCACATTGCAATGTTCCGCACAACTCGTGAACCAAACAATAATTGGCCAGGCAGTTCATCTAAGCTTAGAACTCTACCTGGAACTTACCCTGAGGGAACCATGAATATGACTGTTTTTCCTCAGCAAAAACATTCAATCACACTCCCTTTCTTTATTAGCATCTGATGTATGTCAGTGTTTGACTGAGTTGTTTCTTTTATAGTCAGTTAGAATCGACTCGAGAACCTGCGGAGATTGTACGTCTAAGAACAGAGGACTGAAAAATAGCGGAGCCAACACAGCTGACCAGTGGCTGGTTTTTATCTTACTTGTCAGTCGAGATATTCATCATTTAAGCGTTAACCCCTTCCTTAGAAGTCATCCAAGAGACCTGGGGTTAGCAGGAATGAGAGGCGTGGTGGCAAGGAGGCTGGCATGCATAAATCTATTTCTTGCGCTGGGATGCTGCAGGTCACAACCCCATCTGCTCTCTGAAGCTACAGACCCCAGATGTGGGGGTGCATCTGCTTGCTGTGACGTAGAAGCGTGGCAAGGGAAATAACAAAGAAATACTTCTAGCTATAGGAAAACGG
Organism: Clathrina lutea; assembly: GCA_028571005.1. NCBI lineage: Eukaryota > Metazoa > Porifera > Calcarea > Clathrinida > Clathrinidae > Clathrina > Clathrina lutea. The sequence continues at coordinate 4,797 of JAOWAR010149766.1, forward strand.
CGAGAAGAGGGAGAAATGAAGAGAGAGAGAAACAAAAATCCTGTGGCTTCCAGCCTGTTACAAGGAAAAAGGAGGCAGGAGCATGCACAATTGGCATCAATAAGGCAATGTACGGGTGCTGAGTTGGACTGGGTATGAGGTTTTATAGTTAACTTCACCTTACCAGGTAAAGTAATAATTTAAAGCATTATCTCAATCATGTCTATCATCACTTGATTTGACTGATTGACAGCTCTTGATGCATTTCCTTGTATTCGGTCAGCTACGTATATATACAGTGCTTTGCTGCCGCCAGTGACCTATTACAGTGTACACTCTCTCCTAATTGATGTGTGGTCATTGGCTAATCATGATGAGCATAAATATAATGCTTGTGTGGCATGTCATGTGAAAATCCGAGTGCTCGTTAAAATTTGCATCAAGGTAGCAGCGCTATCACACTTTTGACCTTCTCAGCTAGCTGTGTGTGCGTGTGCGCGTGCGTGCATGGACCAGAGAATAGTGTATGTGTATGTTCCTAGAGCAAGGTAGGGTGGAGTCATTATCATCATCACCTTTTTGTTCGCTACAATGTTACAGGTGCACCACGGGCAGTCTTTAACATCTCCTGCCACACTGGACCATATTTGGACAGAAACAAAATCGACCTGTTGCCACGAGAAATCTGTGGCTCGTCAGTGGCAGTCGTATTGCAAAGCGTCTTGCAGCATCTGGTCAACTGTGGAGAGAATCAGATGTTTGTCTTTGAGCAGGTACGATCCATCACAACTACTCCAATGCATTGCCGTTTTTCCTCTTTTTGTTTGTTTTTTCATTTCGTACTATTCCTCCTGCTGATTGTTGAAATTTCTTCTTGGTGTTCTTCACTTATATATATACACCAACCCCTCCCTCCTCCTGTTTTAATCAGATTCGCAGTGGGCAAAGTAGCAGTACAGTGCAATGCGTCACGCAGTCCGGCGAGCGCTTCATAAAGCACATCCAAATTGCCGACCGCAACAACATCCTGTGGGCAATTGTGCAGGCCATGCTGCGCAAGCTGCAATGTTGCGAGAACTTCATCCAGCCGCGCTCGCTTGGCAGTCGCTGCACAAAATGCAAAGGCACCACCTCATTTTCTGGATCCAGTAAGAAATGATGGCTGTTATTGTAAATTGGCTGCCGTATTTTGTATCACTGCTAGTGATTGCTTGAGTGGGGTCCAGGGAGGGCTCCTGCGGCGATTATTGCGTGTCATTCATTCACTGTGTCACTGTGCATGTGATCCATGTGTCATGCCGTGCGTGCCAGGCTGTGTATCCATGTATGGCAGTATAAATACTCATTTTTGTCCAGCTTCATCAAGGGTGTCCTTGCTTGGGCTCCAAATGCCCACACCACTTGTTGCCACTGCCAGGCACGTAGAGATTGGTTTGGTTCCCTGCGCAATTATTGTTATATCGCAAAACACGACATGGTGAAGTTTTTACGCCTTGCAAGGAATTTTTGACAACTGGCAAAACACAGAAGGCGTCAGGCTGGCACTTGATCAGATTGGGCAAGTCCTTGGACTAAGTAAAAGGAAATATCCAAGACACCAGAGTTTTGTGCGTACTTCCCTTTCTGTCGCCCTGGACTCCAAGGCTCTTATTGCGTTTCAGACAAGGAATGTGTATGCAGTTCATTGGGTGTATCAGACTCGCCTGAGACTCACAGATCTATAGAATGATGATGAGTTTTGTCGAAGGTCAGTCTGTATTTCTTTCTGTCTAACATTGGTGAAACTGAAAGCGAATGACTTTCACCCTTTCAGTGTTTACCATTAGACTTTGTAAAGGATTAAGTCTGCTTTCCGGCAAAGTACAGAGTGGTGCCGAGCACAGGCTACAGGCTCGAGGTTTGCTTATGTCGGGTTTTGAGGCTGTGGTTCCGTAAGCCTCTGCCATGCACTTGTTGTCTCCTGGAACTCTCGTGATCGAGCCCGTCTTTAACTGTTAGATTTCTAATGATGTTTCATTTCTATGATTTGTTTACCATTGTCTGCTGCACATGTTCTTTCTCTGTTGTTGGAAAAAAACTTTTTTTATAATATTGTATTGCCGTGCACATGTGAAGATAGCTGTACTGTCCTTTCGAATACTAATTTTGGCCACGTGCCGTCTCTGTTGTCTCCAGGCACTGTGACTTACGAGAGTGGCACAAGTCGTGTTTATGAATGTAGGCCAATCTAGCTGTTTTGCTTGACCTTTGCTTTTGGTTCCTTTAGTTGATTGTGTTACATCGTAAAATATTCAATCCTTGTTCATATTGAAAAAGGCTCCTGCTACCCTGGGAACAGGCTCTGCAAAAAGGGGATAATTCAACACTTTGTCCACATTTTTCTTGTCACACAACCATAACCAACTGAATCATCGTAGATGTAGTGCTGCTCTTTCTTCACTATAATAAATAAATAAAGGACAACTGTCTCTGCTTTTAGCGTCAGTTTCAAGCACACCACCAGAGCAGCAGATCGTCGCGCCGTCATCGAATATCACACACGTCCCGCATGCTGTTTCAGCAACGTCAGCCTTCGACGAGTACACAGTCCCGCAAGCTGGGCCAATTTTGACTGGCAGCAATGGCTGGCCTACAGTGGATGTCATGCCTGTATCCATCAACCAGGTCTGTGCAGTTCTCCGATCACTCATCCTATTTTTATCTCCTTCACAAGAGAACTTTCCTTACTAGTTGTGTTTGTCGTGATTTTGACAGATGATCTCCTGCAGAAGAGGTGTTTGAATATGTCATGTGTGTTTGGGTAGTAATGTTGACCTGGTTATTTGCATCTTTGTCCTGCTTTGTCCAATAGACCTATGCTTCATATCAGCCAGTTGTTCCTGTCGTTTCTCGGCCAGCGGCTTCTGTCTTCACACCTGCAACTTCCCACCAACAAGTTGAAGGTAATTGGTGGTGTTTCGCCAAAATCTGTGTACCAGAGCCTGAGTCAATGTTCTTCTTCCACCTCACATGCTTGTTTCTTCTTTTAAACTACAGAAAGTAATGCTGTAGCTCCCAGCAGCAAGGGTGTCGCCCCATCCCACAGCATGACCTCCCAGTCTCCAGATTCGTGGACGGTTGCTGAGGTGGCGGAGTTCTTTCGAAGCACTCGAGATTGTGCAGAATACAGCACTGTTTTGGCCGAGCAGGTGAGCATCCATGCGTGATATGATTATATGCATGTGCTTCTCCAGACACCCGGTTCTTTCTATCTCTCTGGTCAGAGAAAAATGGATACATATAAAGAGCAGAGCCAGTAAACTACTCTTTGATGTCGTGATCAGTTTCATTATTTACCGTCTGTGTGTTTATGTTTTGCAGGAGATTGATGGTAAAGCTCTTCTCTTGCTCACACCTGACTCACTGGCGAAATTCTTGGGCTTGCGCCTCGGCCCTTCGCTGAAGATTTGCAACCATATCTCATCGCTAAAGAGTCGCTGGGGTCTGTGATATTGTGATGCAATATCCTTAGCCAGGAGTTGATTTATACAGGGATTTTTCAAGTCCAGCATTCATTATCTACCAGGTTGGCACACAAACCATATGCGCAAGTTTCATACATCATACAGACACGTCCCGTGGTCTTGTCGTTCCCTCTTTGAATTGATCGGAATCTATAGCCAGGTGATGTAACAGATCATATCTGAAAGAAGTACAACACTTACCTTCCATCCAGCATGCAATCTGTCTTATTGACTTATCATTTAGCAGCCTTTAGTCATCGAGAAACTGAATTAAAATCATTGGGAATATATTCGTCAAGTTTGAGCTATGCAACAATATGAATTGGTCTGAGCTTATATGATTTACTCCGTCCTTTATTTCTATTATAATAAAGTGAACCGGTACAGGAGTAACTGCAGATGTTTCTGAGCTTTGCTGACTGGCCTGCAGGCAACTTCATACTTAGGGCGTGGAGCTTCTTTTTTTTTTTTTGGGGGGGGGGTTGGAGATGCACAATGCGTAAGTCATACCCTTACCAGACGCCTCTCGGCTGCACCTCTCAAGCTTCCTCACTCATGTCACCTGTCATATCTTGGCGCTGCTGAATGCGTTCGATCAAATCGTCCCTTCTTTTGATTACACTATAAATAGATCAATGCCCCTTCTCCAACTTGGGCCGGCTCTCTTGCACCTCCAGCTGTTTCACTTTGGCGGGTCTAGTAGTGTCAATAGTTTTTAGCTTGCTCAATTAGCGCGCAACTTGCAAACAACTACAGAGACTGGAAAACAGTTTCAACCAGAGAGCGCAGGACAGTTGTCAAAGACGAAGCAAGGTACAACAGTGCACATGGAGCCAGAAGGAATTACTTAGAAAGCTTGGGAAGAAAGCCAAGGTTGTGGAGCTCTTGGAAACAGAAGACGGAGCTCACTACAGACGAAAACCGGCATCACCTCAGAGCAACAAATAAAGAGCTTGAAAATATTATTGAGGTGCAGGGTGTAGGAGCATGGAAGGAAGGAGAAGAAAACAGCCACAAGGAGGAAAGACCAGAAGAGAGACACAATCATGAGAAAGACAACCTGGCAAAGGCGCGGCCATCGTAACAAGAAGTGGCCGAACACAAATCAACCGCCAAGAAATTCTTAGCGTTGTGTTAATGCTTTATTCATTTTTAATCTCATCGTCAATTGCTGAAGTATGCGAGGCAAATTTCCAGACAGGTAAATTCTCATCATCAGTTATTCAGGGAGAGTTCAGCCAAATGAAGAAAAAAGAAGATAGTTTCAGTAGAGGTAAACATGTCGAGCAAAAGAAGAAAGAAAGAGAGAGAGAGACAGACTTCTCTTTTCAATGGAAATGTCAGCATGAGAGCTATTAAAAGAATCAAAGGCTGAAAGCACAAGAGAAAAAGGAAGAAGCAGCTAAAGAGTTTTCTGTGAGGTCTCACATTTTAATTGGCAACACAGATACAATCTTTGAAGGATGTATGAAATCTATGACCGGGATACATAACATTTGATGATCATCAGACATGGATATAATACATAATCTATTATACAGAATTGTCAAAAAGGGAAATTAATTCTTTCTGCTTTACATGTCCTCAACACTCCATCGATAGGCAATCTCAGCCACGGCTTTACTGTCAGCCCGAGACACAAAAAGCTTTTTCTCAAAACTGATCGATCTATCCACACCATCCCACCGATAGCCTGGTCTTAAATTGAACCGATTAGGCGGAAAGGGGCCCCTTCCATACAGGTTTTTCTGTTGGAAAGTAAAGAAGAAAATCTAGTTAGCAAGGATGACAGTGCAATCAACAGCCAATGATGATAATGATAATTTTAGGTGGAGATGCCACGCACATGTATCATGCTTTTGTCAGAAAGCAATCTGATTCCATGTTGGGAAGATTCGTGTGAGCCATCTAAACAACAACAACAACAAAAGAGAGAGAGAGAGAAGAGAACCCATACAAATACACAATTTCTTCCCAAACAAGGCACATTCCAAAGGCTGCCTCAAAAGACACACAAGGGACGGGTCTTCAAGAAATAATGCAGAGAGAAAAGGTCAAGCTGTCTGAAGGATGTGATTCTCTAAATCCACTGAACCGGGAACTGGCTTCTTTTTACTCACCTGGCACAGCCCCAGAGGCCTTCTTCTGTAGTAGTGTGTCCATTGGGTCTCCCTCTCGATCTAGAGCTCGAAGCATTCGATCGAGATCGGCGTCATGACAACCACGAGCCAGTGGTTTACTCATCTCATGGAGAATATCGTCCACCCTCTCTTCAGCTTACCACCCAGCCAGCCATATAAATATCGTCGATAATCGACGATGCCTTTGCGTCGATCGACGATGCCTTTGCGTCGATCTACGATGCCTTTGCGTCGATCTACGGCGTACCGCGATGCATCCTGCGGCTTTGAAAAACTTTTTTCAAAGTCGCGGTGCTGGCACCGAGTGATTACGCGAGAATGGCGGCAGTTTGGACTTCGCACGGTTGGCGTGACTGGCGTCTACATGTATACGTGCGTCGATTCTGTATCTTGCATTGGGCAATTCATAGCCCTTGCAGTTTCGATCACACGATCGAAGTTCGCGCGCTGCGTGAAAATTTACCTCTACGCGTGAACACACGTTGCATGGAGCAATAAATCATTTTTGGCAAGAAATAATGGAGTCGCAAAAGCGTCGCAGTGTTCCGCTATGGACGTTTAACCTGAAAGCCGGTTCTACTTCTTGCTGGGACATGTTTATTGTGATTTTAGTTCTCACTTTTCTCCAGCACACAGTTTTTATATGTTATAACGACATTTCGGCAAGGTTGCCCTTGCCTTCATCAGGTTGAATTTCGAAATTGAAAAGCATGAACAACATATTTATGTGCAATGTTGGCACTTCTGCCCTGGAGCCAAGTGATAACATTTGTTTGTTTGATTCTCACTGCCATCGTGGGTGTTACTTGATACTTCTTTCTCATTCTTCTCCTTTCCCGCGTTATCTCTTCTCTAACATTTGTACTGTTGTACAGACTTTTTATGTACAAACTAGTCAGGCCGGGGAGGACAGAAGGAAAATTCTGTTCTGACTGAGAACTGAAACCAAGGACAGAATCGCAACAAAACTTGAACAAGAAGGAAACACATGTTACTGGTTAATCACTGGGATGAGGAAACAAACTCAACCACGTGTTGATATCTAATCCCTTGTCCCAATTCATCAGGCCATCCGGATAGGTGTGGAGTAGCAGCGCTTCCTTGACTCTCCAAGGCATTAGCCGAGTTTCCTTGTCCAGCACTTGTGGCTTGCTCCAATCCATCCTATGACCATTGATGAGGGAATGGTCAGCAGCAGCAGAAAGGTCAAACCGGTTTTTCCTCGCGTGTGTAGCATGCTCTTTAGCTCTGATGGCAACCGTTCTGCCAGTTTTCCCGATGTAAGACAGGCTGCAATCCTCACCCCTGCTTCATCTTCTGGCTTGATCCCACCCTTCAGAGAACTCTGCAGCGACCACTTGAGGGACTGAGGCCGGCCCACAACCCGAAGATCAAAAGGTTTTATTACCCGTTGAATTGCTTGCGTGGTGCCACAGACAAACGGGAGGACAACTGTTGATTCAGGCTCCCTTGTATCTGCTGTGTATCCCCCATCCGCTGGTCTTGGTGCGTCTGGACTCTTATAATTAATCTGAAATCAAGTGAGGCGCCAGTCGATCAACGAAGGTACTGGGATAACCATTTTGGGAGAGTTCCTCCTTGACTTGACGTATCTCCCTTTCTCTACCTTGAATGGTCGTTGTGATCTTCTCAGCTCTTGACAGAAGAGTGTCCACTAAGCTGCACTTCGCGCTGATGGGATGATGCGACAGGAAATCGAGATATCTACCTGTGTGAGTTGCCTTCCTGTAGACTTCAAGCTCAAAGTGCTCACCGGTCCGGATGATCGTGGCATCAAGGAGCAGGAGAACTCCATTTTGCTCCATTTCCATTGTGAAGGAAATGGTGGGGTCTTCGTTGAGAACGTTCAGCGTTTTCTCATGAAAACTCCATGAATGTTTCAACTGAGGGGTACAGAACGTTGCCAAGCATTGTCTGATGAAATGAGCTCTTTGACACAATTCAGGACACTGGTGTAGAGTGATTTCACATCAAAGCTTTGATTTCACATCAAAGCTCATCAGTACTTCATTGTCGTGGATAGATGTTTCTAGAAGAATCCCCTGAAGATAATCATTCTCAATGAAAGAAGACATCATTTTCAATGAAAGACATTTTCAATGAAAGACATGTCTTTCATTTTCATGAAAGACATTCATTTTCAATGAAAGAAGACATTGGTCTGAAAAATAGCGAGAGAAGACGAGCAAGCTTTTTCGAGGTCTGGTGCATGTCCTACGTAGGAAACGATTGGTCGCAACGGAGCCCCGGGTTTGTTGTGGATCTTCGTCAAACCGTAGCCGGAATAGGGCGAGTCGAGAACAGCCGGGAGATGTACGTAGTAATAAAGATCCCTTTCGATAAGTCCCTTATCCAGCAATGTCTTCAGTGGCTTGTTCAGTTTTTTCTCCACACCACTCGTTGGGTTGGAGCTGAGATTTTTGAACGGCGGGGCACTCAGGTGCTGCCTTATCCTCGTAGTCTTGCTTGTCAAGGATGACTGTTGCATTGCCTTTATCTGCTGAAGCAATCACGATGTCCCCATCACTGCGAAGAGACGCCAAGGTTCTTCTCGAGACATGTTGGATGGGGGAGGTTTTGTTTTTCGAAGAATGTTGCAGATGGCTGCCCGCCGCTTGGTTGGCAGCGTTGCAAAAATTAAACGTCGGATAAACGTAAACGCAAACCAGGACCCGGTCCAATGGTCAAGGCTAGGTTCATGGTCGATCTTATCTTGCGTTTATGCATTTGCTTCGTTCGGCTAACGGTGGATAGTGGTAGACTTCGTCAGTTGCTGTTTGTTCGATCCCTCGCACTCTTCACGATGGCGAAGCAAGTATTTTCTGAGGAAGCGTAGGCCGGAGAAGTTGATCCAGCTCTGGACGGAGTACCGTCAGCGCTAGAAGTCCGGGACGACGGTGAAGAGAGCTCGCAAGGAGAAGGATATTGCGAAAGTCATGAACATGTACGAGAAAGAGATCCCAGGAAAAGATGCATAGTACACCGGACCAGTGGTGAAAAATAAGATCGACAACATGTGGTCGAAAGCAAAAGGACTGACACGGTTTGAACAGAACCGAGTTCGACCGTGTCGTATGGAAAGACCAAAGCTCGCCATGAAACCGACTTTTTTGAGCCGGTGGATTGGTCTGAGCATTTGACACCGGGATTTCCGTTCGGCTAGGCGCCGTTTCGTCGCATGTTCGAATCCGGTCTGTGCCAATCGGGAAAGGAGAAAAGAAATTTGTTTGATGGTTCAATTTCTTCCTGGAGATTTTCAGTTTCATTAAAACAAGGAAGTTAAAATTTTTAACTTCCTAAGTAGGGGTCATTCTCCTCCAAAGTATTCCAGCGCCTCTTCCGCATCCATGATCACGAAGAAAACAGATGATCAGACCAAGACCGTGCGTGCAAGCCGGCGGAGAACTTCAACTTTCAACTTCCTTCTGCCTTCTTTACGATATGTTTTCAAATCGCAACCGCTGCAAAAAACGTTGCGATTTGAAAAAAAATCGTAAAGGAGGTTTGAAAGCTGAAGTTCTCCGCTCGCACGCACCTCTAATCATCTGGTGCCTTCGTGATCATGGATGCGGAGGAGGCGCTGGAATCATGACCTGGATCTTTTGGAGGAGAATGACCCCTACTCATCGTCCAGTGACAACGACGATGTACTGGATATATCAGACGAAGAGGTTGGTGGGTCAGAGAGTGATTCAGAGCAGGGAGAGGAAGAAGAAGGTTATGATGACGACAAAGGAGGATACGGTCTACTGTCCATGGTGACCTTTCAAGTGACGACGATGATGTTGGCCTTGAACGGGGTGGAGCAGCTGCACAAGGATGGGGAAGAGGACGGCGGCGCGGGCGAGGAAGAGGTGGAGCACAAGGTGCTGCTGGACATGGACTGGCAGGATGAGGACGAGGACGAGGTCGCGGAGGAGGCGGTGGTGCAGGTGCAGGAATGGTCAACCCAGACCTACATGACTGGGACGATCTCGAGGACTAGGCTGTCCTCAGAAACAAACCACCCTTTGTACCTCCAAGAGTGTCTGGAGCTCATTTCCGTCCCAACTTTCAGCCAACAAGTGAGTTTGATTTTCAAACATTGTTCTGTGACATTGGTTGGAAGTATCGCCCAGCTCACCAACGAACATGCCTGGGCCAACATCAGTCGAGGATCACCCATACTGTGGTGACAAATATGGTGTTCGGGTGGATTCTACTCAAGAAATATACCAGCTTTTTGCACTTATTATCTACATAAGCCGGGTGAAAATGCCGAACATCGCCGACTACTGGAAAACGACTGCCCCGTACCATGGGTCAGTCGTGGGCACGCGCGATGATCCCTACGCAAAGAATCATACCTTGGTATGGAGCTCTGTTGAACTTCCTCCGTATGAATACTGCGCTGGCAACAGGCCGGTTGCTGAAATTTAGTTTAGGCCTGTGTCATGAGGATCACATCAAGCAGAAGTGCTCTCAACTTTTTCAACCACACCAATGTCTGTCCATAGAGAGAGAATGGTCAAAAGCAAACACCGCAGTGTCATGAAACAGTACATGCCTAAAAAGCCCACAAAATGGGGCATAAACTGTTTGCTGTTTGCGATGTCAAGACATCTTACCTGTATGATTTTGAAGTGTACACTGGACAACAGATTGCTGGCCAAGGAGAAGTTGGTCTCACTTGTCAGCAGCCGTCGGGCGACTATGTCAGCCCTACACCAACCTGGGCCAATCGTTTTCTATGACAACTACTCAGGGTTTGTACGGCTTTTGGAAAGTTTCGAAAAAGTATGGAATTTATTCTCTTGGTTTTCCAGACCTGGAAATAGTATGGAAAAGCCCCAAAGAAGCATGATGTTTGGAAAAAGTATGGAAATTCGGCTAAAGGAGCACATATTGAGTTCGAGTTCAGGGTCCAGGCCACTAGATCATCCAAAGAAAAGAAATGTCTCGCTGCATCACCAACTCACGATGTCTTCTTGGGCCTAAACGAGCCCGTCGGACCTCGAATAGATTTGAATCCGGCGAGGATTTGATCGAATCTTGACCGAACCCCAAATTCGAAAGCAAGGATGTCACGCCCAAATGCGTGCATGGTCGAGGCCCGTGATAGTGAGCGTGTTGAAACCACGTACTGGACTTGTACTTGGTGACATGCCGCGACAACTCAAGTCTCGAGCTGTACATAAAATGCTCAAGCCGTACATGCGTACATTTTTCAACATCCACACTACGCTTTTCCACTGACAAACCTGGAAGTGCTGCCATCTTCCTTTTTGTAATAAAGGGCCGCTATTTTTCCTTCCACTCCCTTCTTCAACCTCAGCACTCAGCTGCAGTGGGCAATCAGCACACCCCCGGAGCCAGTCTGCCATTTTAAAAATCATAGGAAAGTGTTTTTTTTTTATCTTCAGAAACATGGCTCACCGATTCGAAGTGCAAGGATTGGCTGGCTGTGGATTTGTTCCCCCGATCGAGAGCTGGCCGGGGTATCGTATGTTCAAAAACGTTCGATGTCTCCAACGTGGGAGAGGCCGATGATATTGACAGCTTGAAAGCCAAGTGGAAGTGGCTGGTGGCCAGCATTTCAGCTTTATACTCGTCAGAAGATGAGTTGGCTGAAGAGGCCGAGAACTCGGACGATATGTCCTTGCGGTCTAAGTCGAATGCACTTCGGCGTTCAGCGAAAGAAAAGGAAGCAGAAGACCAAGCTGTCGAAGAGTTGCTTGACGAGCTCAAACTTTTCAGAAGCTCATAACTTTCGGTCTTGTTTTTCGTAGATGCTGTGGTGTTTCAGCTAGTGAATCTATATTCTCGATCTCCTATTTATCATAGCATGCATATCATACAGGTCAGTGTAATAGGTCACTCCTATCTTACGGAAAACTTGAAGTTTGGAAAATCTGTAGCAGGTCTGGAAAAAGGTTTGGAAAAGGTTTGTAATTTGGCTTGGGGAAACTGTACGAACCCTGACTACTACACTATTCAGCTGCTCTTGCCATTTCTCTCCTGACTGCTGGCACTCACCTTGTTGGCACCATTCCGATACCAAGAGGCATGGCTTTCCTGAATGCAAGCGAAGGACTTTGAGAAAGCAAGCAATTGCTGCGCACTGTACTATGTCCGGGTTGGTGACCTTGTCTACGTCTAATGGAAGGACGAGAGGGTTGTCAGCCTGAGTATGTTGAGCACCTATCGCAAGGCAACAGACCGTGTTCAGATTGGCAGGCACACTAAACAGAATGGCCAGCATATCATCCTCCACATTGAACAACCAGCAGTCCATGATTACAACCATGGCATGGGCGGTGTTGACGCCTTCGACCAGAAGCTGCAGCCTATGCCGTGTGCTGGAAGTCCAAAAAGTTCTGGAAAGCCATTTTCTATAACTCAGTTGTGGAGGTAGCACCTAAGTCAATGGCTGCATCCTTTTTCTGGAGTATCTTAGGCACATCCTGGTGCATTATTTCAGAGGCACACATATACAGCCTGGGTGATTTCCGGACACAGGTTGTTCTTCAGCTGGTCAACATCGATCCCAGTGCTCCTATACCTCTTGCTCATCAAGTGCCTGAGCCAGCAGTACCCTAAGTGCCTCACTACCCGGCAGAAATGAGCCCTTACAAGTGGAAATGTGCTCTCTGCTACCAGCAAGAGGGCATCCAGCATAAATGTAGTTTTTTGCTGCATAACCTGTGGTGTTCATTTGCACATCGACTGCTGTCGAAAATGCTTCAGAGAATTCCATCAGCAACTCTACCTTTGGACATATTGTATCACAAGCTTTAATCTTTGTAATACTGGTTATCCATTTTCTGTCTTGCTTAGGTTCATTGTGTGCCATTTCATCCCAGCCTATGCGCGTGAATCATCGATTTTCAAAGTCCTAGACTTTTGGAAGCTAAAAGAGTACATTTCAAAGCCTCAGCTGTCTGTCAGAAACAATGTTTTTTGAATTTGGATGGGCAAAAGTTTTCAGAGAATGTATGGGTTGTCATACAAAACATGCAAGCCTTCCGTGGTAGAGAGGGGAACCTGCTGGGATATGGTTCACTGTAATACATTGGCGCTGGGTGGTAAAGGGTTGATGTCTTCGCTGTCCTCACTGCATTTTCAACTTTTCCATTAGTCTGCAGGTAGTTTGGGCTTGATGTAAAATGATCAAACTTCCATTCTGCAGTGAATTCTTTGAATTCAGTTCATGGAAATCGGGTACTGCTGTCGCTCCTGAGCACTAGTCTGTTATCCCATATCTGGCAAAGATCCACTTGAAACTTGCCATTGTCGTTGCTACTGCTGTGTTGTAAAGATGTTCAACGTCCCAACAGTTGCTATAGTAGTCTACAGCCGATGAGGATTAAGTCGTAGCCATTGATCGAAGTGGAAAAGGTCAACACCAACTTTCGTCCATGGACCATCTGGGATTTCTGTCGGGTGGAGTGGTTCTTTCTATTGCAACCTAGCAACACTTTGGCACGCATCGCACTTCGATTTGCAGGTTCTTTATGTGCGCAGTCATGCCAGGCCCGAAAATACACTCATGGACCCTTTGTAAACAGCTTTCAACTGTCCGGAGTGTGTACTGCCAGTGTATGACTTTCAGCATATCTGGACAAAGTGATGCTGGTACGTCCATCGTAAACCTTTGAATATGACTCCTTGCTCCTACATGAGCTCATCCCTGATGTGAAAACACGGACGTAATGTCGACGTGTCTCTTGCATGCTCAGGCCAGCCTTCCAAAATTGCTGTCAACACTTCTTGTAATAACTGGTCTTGTGCTGTCTCTGCTTGTACAGCTTTCAGCTGTGATTCAGGAAGTCGCAGCTTCAGCTCACTGATTGCAGTCATCCCTTCAAGTTCTTTCTTAAACTCCGTCTGTATTTTTGCAATGTCTTCAAAGTTCCAACTGCTGGCGCTGTGTGGCCGTGCCTTCACTGTATGCTTGAGACAGTGCATCTGCTATGCGCATCTCTCTGCCATGGATGATAAAAATGCTGTAATCATACCTTTGTAGTTTCATCAGCATCCGTTGCAACCGCTTTAGGGTGCATACTAGTGGATTTACTGCTATCATCTGCAAGGGCTTGTGATCACTCTACATTTCCAATGGATGTCCGTACACGTAGTAATCAGTTAAAATTTTCAGTGAGAACCCCCCCCC